>PVKA01027507.1:0-30441 GCA_004027165.1 Ctenomys sociabilis
AAAAAAAAAACTTTCTCTATAAACAAGAGCAAAAAGTGAAAAAGATCTGTATTCAGCTATGGGTGTGGCAGCAGCCCAGTGTAAGTGTGCAGGAGTGCAGAAAGGAGACTGCTGGAGACCTCATTGTCTCAGACAATAAGTGAACTTCTGATATTTACCAATCTGTTATGTTCTTCTCCATGCATATGGTACCCTGAGGTCACTTGGTACTTTCTGACAAGTGTGCCCATTTTTCCATTTCATGGCCTATGCTGGATTTCCCTGTCCAGCCCAGCATAAGGTTCCATCTCTCCTTGGAACCTTTTCTCCAGTTTGAATTGATCCTCCTGCCCTTCTTTCTCTTGGACACTTTGATTCTTTCATTTTATGCACTAGTTCCATTTGGCTCTGGACATACTGTCATCGTTCCTCCAGATGACAGCTCCCCTGAATCAAGATCATCTCTGGGGAAGAGGCCATTTGACATTCATGCACATGTTCCTACACTCCTTACAAGCTTCAGCTCAGCTAGGAGGAATCAGAAGAGACACTTAGCTAACAGGACACCTGTTCTGTGCTGGATTCTAGCCTTGGCTGCATGACAGTATGATGGGGAATTTCAGTCTTGGAACTTAATCTCTCTCTCTCTCTCTCTCTCTCTCTCTCTCTCTCTCTCTCTCTCTCTCCCTTTGAATGTTTATGTAACTGGTCTTTTACTTTTAGGCCACTGGATTGTAGCTCCTAAGCTCAGGGCTACAATTCTCTTTTTCTCTAGAAATTTCTAGAACTACCTTTGATAAAGGGAAATGTGATTCAACCCAACCAGACTCTGGAATTGAAGTATGAGCATGCTGTCAGGATTGAACAGGCTCCAGCACCAGCTCTGATAAGCCCTGTTCAAAATTTCCTTATTTCCTGGACGTCTGTGATAGACTCAGCTTCTCTGTACCCACTGCCTGAGTGAGACAAAGAATGTGCAATGTCACCAGTCAGCCAGCTCTATGTGGGATGCATCCAGAGACACATTTCAAGTTAGAGTAGGGAAAACTTGACTCTTGCACATTACTGGGTCCTCAGACTCCCAGAGAGGTCATTTATTGTCATTGTGTAGTTTTATTTGCTTGCCTTTTGCAATAATCTGTCTTCTATACTTATCTTCTTTAGGATTTTCTTACTGAGTTGAAGCCAGGGGCTCAAGTATGGGCTGTGTATGAGGTCAGAGAGACCCAATGTCTGGTAGAGAGTTGGGAGGCTGGGGACATGAAGGGTTCTTGTCAGCTGGCCCTAGGGATATCAGGACATTGTGTATATCCTCAATGATGTCTGTGACTCACCTCTTAGATGCTCCACAGTGTAAGGAGTGCCATGTGCCAGGAAGCAGTCAGAGCCTCACACAGTGAATTCCACATGTATGCCTTTGCTTCAGAAGAGCTGGGATGGACTGAATGCCTCTCTTCCTATCTTGCTCTGTACTTCCCTGAGGATGGCTGGAGTACGTAGATTCAATTTGGGATTTGTTCTTCCTCCCTCTAGATGATATTGGAAGGAAACTAAGAGAGCCCTTCAGAACCTGAAACAGTCAATTATATTTATTCAGGGAAGCCCAGTTTGTCCTGGAGGGCCCCATCCCTGGGCTCACCAAGGATGAGATGGTTTGATCTTTAACTCATCAGTCTAGTTGTTTGTTCCAAAGATAAATGAATAGTTTTTGACATGTTGAGTCCCTAGTGAAGATAATCCCTCATATAAGCATGTGTGCCATCCTAACAAAGGTAGGTTTGTCCTTTCCAAACTGTCCACTTCACCTCAATGTGCATAGGTTAACAATTTTGCATAAGCGCTTGGGATATGCTTTAGTCTAAAGTGCCAATCAGTCTAAGCAATATTGCGTCTGTTCTTTTCACTGCCCTATAGTGGGTTAGGGGAAGTAGAATAATCAAGTTGTAAATCCATTCCCTCAGGTGGACTCATTTATGCAAGGTAAGCCTTGGTTGCTATTTAGGGCTTCAGTGTCTCAGCTGCAAAAGCTATCTTCTGATGAGCTGCCAGTCCTACACAACAGAATAGTCCCTGAGGAGTCTGATTCTAGATTCCATGGGTCCAGTAGGCAAGCCTTCTACCAAGCCAAGAGCTCCTTTCAGGCCTTTGTGGAGGTTAAGAATATGACCCTTGGTAGCCCTTCTGTGGCAAACTGCAGCCATTCAAGGGCAAACTTCCTTGGGAAGCTGGCTCTGTGCTCCTGTATTCTCTTGTTGGTGTTACTTCTTTATTAGGGAAGATTTTTCACTTTCTGTGCTTGGAAACTTTAGGCATGATTGATGTCCATCTTGCCTTTCCACCCTCTTCAACCAGTTACAAGCTCTGTTGGTGTATTTAAGAAGTTATGCTGTTATCCCTGTTTCCATGCTACCTGCCCACAACAATGGGCAACCTCTCTGAGCTTTTTATTCAACAAAATGGGACAAAGAAGAATGATTAGTGACTGCAAGACTGAATGAGAAAGTGGAATCATGCACCACCTCTCTCTCTCTCTCTCTCTCTCTCTCTCTCCCCTCTCTGCTTCATTCTGAGGGCTGGCCTCTGACCCCTGCCACCAGTTCTCTGAGCCTGCACTACAGCCATAGCCCATAGGCTGATTTGCAAGAATCTTAGTCAGGGTTGTTTGTCTGGAAGTGGGGATTGAAGCCAGGGCCTGTCCACAGAGCTACATTCCCAACTTTTATTCATTTTTTTAATATTGAGACAGATTCTGTAAGTTTCTGAGTTGCCCAGGCTGTGATCCTCCTGCCTCAGCCTCTTAGAATTCCAGATGCCAGGCACACCTGGCTGTCTTAATCAGTTTTATGTTGCTGTAACAGGATACCTGAGATAGAATAATCTATAATGTTTATTTTGACCAAAGTGTGGGAGTATAGGGGATCAAATACATGATGCCAGCATCTGGCAAGGGTGGGTAGAAGGTGGAAGCTTGGCAGGAGGACAGCTAGGAGAACCTATGGAAATGAGAGGTGGTCACTCTCATAGTCATGACAGCCTTCTGCCATAAAGACATCAACCCACTGGTGAGGGCAGAGGTCATATAAGCTTTGCACCTCTCATAACCCCATTTGCACTAGGGGCTGAGTCTGGTACATCAAACCTGAGCACTGTCTTCCCCCAGCATCTCCTGCCCAATGAGCTTTTTCTAGCATTGGAGAAATCTAAACAAGACCCCTTCACTTTAAGACAAAATCCACTCTCAACTTGGCCTTTATATTTTGTTTTAATCTCTACCTTTCATTTTACCTTTACAAATAAACACTGCACTCCTCAAGCTTCTGATAGACTGAGTGCAGCAGGTTCAGGGGCTTCAGCCCTTTGGTCTGGAATATTCTTCCATGTCTCTCTAAATCTTAGCTACCTTTCCATATTAGGTCAAATTTCATAATGTTTTGGAGCTTTTCCGCTGTCCACCAATGATGGTGCTTTGTCTTTTTTTCTCAACTTTTGTTGTCAGGTTTCCATCACTGTCACAAATTCTCAACATATTCAATTTAAAAAGCAAAAACATTGTTATTTGGTTGTTTTGCTCCATAATCACTTGCCTGCATTGCTTTGGACCTGTGGAGTGGGAGAACATCACGGTGGAGCATGCCTGAAAGGAAGCTGTTCACACCCTGTGCCTTCGTGGGGGAAGAGAGACCTAACAGAGAAAGCTGCCCCCATGGTCTCTGCAGTGCCACACTCCAGTGACTTAAAACTCGCCAGAGGCCCCACCTCCTAAATGTTCCCCTGCCTACCAGTGGTGGCATGCTGGGGACTAAACCTTCAACACTTGGGACCTGGCTATGTCTCTGAATGAGATGACAGCAGACCTACGTGGGTGGGCCACCCCATGGATGTGGCTGTTCACTCAGCTGTCTAACTTCTTGTGTGGTCTTTTTAATCTGGATTCAGGTTTCCTGTTGCTATTTTTCCTTTCCCTGGCTTATTCTCAATCTCCTCGACTAGAAGGTATAAATGCCATAAACCTGAGAACTTAGTCACCTTTCTGTGTCACATACACTAACTCGAGTCTCCTTGCGTTGTGCACCCTCAGTAGGTGATGCCATGCAGAAGCAGTTACGGGAGATGCAGTGAGTGTTTTCCTTATAGAACTCTGCAGCACACATGAGAAATGGATGTGGTGAGGCCGCATCTTCCTTTCCATTGGAAGAAGCCAATTGATGTCACCTGATAACTGAGCAGCATTTGTACACTAATTTGTGTCCACTGTGCCCTGTGGACATTAGATGGCTAATTCCCTTGGACTTTATAATCTCTGTAAACTCTTCATGCACAGCTCTGGCTGACAGCCTCTGGAGACTGAATTGGAGCAGTGACAACTGGCTGAGGGAGCCACTTGGGGTATTATGTAATTTGGACTTAGATTTAATTTCTTTTCAGAAGTAAAATAGAAATATGACACCGAGTGAGGCCCAGGTGTTTTTCTCCTCTCTTCTGGGGTCAGGCCTTTGAACAATAAGTGGGGACAGATCTCGGTGTTCCAAGATTGTCTTTCTAATGGAAATGCTTTTATTCTGTGTCATGTTGGCCCCCTTATCTGTTACCAACAATGTGATATACAAGGTTTGGTGGCCCAGGTATAAGGTTATAGACATTTGGCTTGGTGGGGTGCTATTGTTTCTTGTCATGGCTAAAAGTGAAGGCAGAGCATCATCAGTTGAACACAACTCCTGCTTTCTTCTTAGTACATGTCAAAAGTGAATGACATAAGTTTTGTGGGCCTCAATCTTTTCATCTGTAAAGTGCACATAATACTATCGTCTGCCTCATAAGATATTGTAGTTGTTACTTGACAGGAGATATTTAAAATGCTTAGTACAAACTCTGCAGTAAGGTACTACATGCAACCCCAATGAGGGTTTGACTATGTCAATGCCCAGCTCCTCCTACCCATGGCAGAGTACTTCCCTGGGGTGCAGCTGCCTCCACACCTTTTGCCTTCCATGTCTGAGAAGGAAGATTACATTCCACCCGATACGCTAAAAGTGCTGGCTCTTCAGTGAGAAGAGGACACAGGAAACTTGAAAGAATCAGAAGAGGAAGAAGAAGCAGAAGCAGAAGCAGAAGCAGAAGAAGAAGGAGGAGGAGGAGGAGGACGAGGAAGAAGGCAATGAAGGTGATGGCAAGGAGGAGGAGGAGGAAAATGGTGAGGCTGGTTCAGAGAAGGAGGAGGAGGATCACCTCATAGCCCTAGAGGAGGAGAGGATAGAGGAGAAGAAACTCAGGGTGATGGCAGGCACCGTGAAGCTACAGGATAAGCAGCAGCTGGCTGAGGGAGGAGAGTGAGGCCAAGTACCTGGTCGTCATGATGATGAAGAAGTGAGAGAAGTATCTTTACCAAAAGATCATGTTCGGCAAGAGGCGCAAAATTTGAGAGGCCAACAAACTTGCACAGAAGCAGAAAGCTCACAATGAGGCTTTGAAGTCTGAGAAGAAGGCCAAGAAGGCCAGGCCTATGTGAGTGCTCATGGCCCTCCCAGGACTGGACACAGCAGACAGGTCAGCAGACCTACTGGTGGCAAGCCTGTCACTGCTGCTCCCATCTCTCTTCTCTTCAGCAAGCCCTGGACTCTCGTGCCCTCTGTTTGGGTGCGTGGGCTATCTGAGCTCCTGTGAATGGAGCTCTGTGCTGGAGACGAGCAGAGAAGAGGCCTTCTGCATTCTCAGGAGTCAGTGACAGGAGGAACAGGCATCTGATAGACCCCTCCCTTGCTGTGTGCATTCACCCTGGCTTTGCTTGGCCCTCACCTATGACTGGACCTGTGATTGTTATGGTGCTGTGATGGGGTGAGAGTGGAGATGGTTTTATTAATAAATGGCTGGATTCAAAAAAAAAAAAAAAAAACCTCTGCAATAAAATAAATGTTCAAAAATGTTTTAAATTTAAATTAGATGTGATATAGTCAGTTTTCAGAGTATAGGTGAGTAGCCCAAAGCAATGTAAACACAAGTCAGAGTTGGGTTCCAACCCGTATCTGTAAGATTTTGTAAAGATTTTAAACTATCAGAGGGCCCCTGTTGTGACTGTTTAACATTAATCCTTAGCTGCTATCTGGGGATCATCGTCCATCATGCTGATCTCTGGTATGTTGGATCTACAGAGGTGATTTTCTTGGTTCAGTGTAGTAGCTGGAACCTGGTTTAGTAAAAATGACCTTTCACCACACCCTTAGCTAAGCCAAGGAGGAATGTTAAAGAATCCATGCAGGGTATGATCACAAATGATTCCCCATATGTGCAGCCTACTCACTCCTGGAGCTACTGACCACAGGACCAGGTCTCCCCAGGAGCTCGCAGTTTCCAGGTTTTCTTTGTTGCCTTCTCTAGTTCCCTGATCTTACAGGAGGAGCGTGTCCTTCTGAAAGCTTCTGAGCTTCATCATGTAAGATGAACAGCATGCATTCACTATAGCTCCCTTAATGAAGGGCAGAGACTGTGTTCTCTAAGTTCCCTTTAGATATCTTTCTATCTTTTTCCAGGAGTCTTGATTAAAAGATGGGCAAAAAGAGACTTTTGACTAGAGCAGTGATGGCAAACCATTTAGGGTTTTCGATGATATAAACAGTGCACTGTGGCATGCATGCCATAAATTCACTACCACTGGACTACACTGTTTCTATCTGTATTTATTCCTCTAAAAATGAAAAATACCAGATGCCTGCTGTCAGCCTAGTTTTAGAAATTCATAGTTTTAAATCTAACTGATTCTGAGCACATTAGCACTTTAAACATTTCTTCAAAAAAGTAACTTTCTTGGGTTTGGCCAATACCAATGGGATAGTTCTTCCCTGGTTGTATATGTCTTCGTTTTCCCCACTGGAAGGAGCTGTTATTTAAATGTCTGGATTGTGCCATTCTGTGAGATCTTGAAAACTGACAGTCACTTTATAGGTCATAGGGAATTGCCACCCAAGGAAAGTTCTCACTGCCCCAGAAACTTTTTTAATGATATCCTGCTCCTGATGAGACTGTAAAGTGTGGCCTGGAGTGGACTCCTGTTTCAGAGTTTCCACCAGCTCCCTTGTGCCATGGGCTCTATGCTGTAGCTGCATTCTTACTGCCTTTCTCTTCTCTTGGTCAGAGTACTCCTGATTCTATAGACAACATATGTCTTGGGGGCTGAGTCCCAGGCACCTTTCTTCCCTGCTTCTCATACCTGCTCTTTGTCTCTGTATTTGCTGGAGGTGAGGGTCAGGGTTGGGGACCAGAGAGCAGGAACATGGAGGTGCAGAGTAACATTTTCTTCCTGTTTGGTTCTACTAGCATAGCGACAAGTGGTCCTGCCAGATTGCAAAGCCTCTGAGGGCACGGGAAAGGATGTAGTGATGAAGACAGCAGCTGGCCTGTGGGTCTGGAATCAGAGAAGTAGTGTTTGTCACTTCCCTCACCAACACTGTGTGTGCTTTCCCACTTCATACACTCAGTATTTCTGTGATGTTTGGAAAAATCACTAAGAGTAGATTACCAAGAAAAAAAGTTTAGCTGTTCCGCATGGAGATCCGAGGTGAACTGCATCTGGGGAGGTTTTCCATGGCAGCTGAAAGAGTTGGGCTGAAACTCCAGAGTGATTCTTCCCAGTCCAGATCAGATTGTAAATTCAATTTAAAGACTTATAATTCAAAGGAGAAATGTGCAAAAATTAAATAATCATGAAAATGTGTGAAAAATTAGTTTTGGAATAATTGTCATCAATTTTAGGATGCTGAGAGCTTTTTAGACATCAGTTATAGAGGTGTAGGAGAGATTGTGTGGGAAGACAAAATTGCTTTTTCCCTTACGGTGTTTCTAAGAGAACAATTCCTTTGCTTCACTAGTTTTCCTATTAAATCCATTGGCTGAGCCTTCCTTGAGAGCTAAGCATGGAGAGTGAGTCCTGGGATTTTCACAAAGAAGATTGATGCTTCAACTAGTTCTAGGGGACACAGTCCTGGTAACAACTTGTTGAAGAAATTATTGAAGACGCTGCTTTTATTGTTTTTTTCTTGGGCTTTTATAGAATCTCCTGCTGTTGGATAGAATTTCAAATGGAAACCAGTGAGCCCAGAGCTACTTTCGAGTCTTGATTAGTAGTGGAGGTGTTGTCCTGGTGCACTGCACCCAAGGCTTCACTGATCCACAGCCATGCACCATCTCCTTGGGTCACAGAATCTGCTCCCCCGTTACCTTCCCATGGATTTGGTTTGTCTGCTCAGTCAATCAGTGGATTCTGCTCCTGATCCAATTGGATTGCAAAGGCTTGGTTGCTCGGCTGCAGCCTGGATGTTACAGTCATCTGTGGGCAGCCGGGTGGTCTGCGGAAAATCAGTCTCATCTGAGGATGGCCAGGTGGAGTCCATCTGCATTCGAGACTTGGGCTTGGAGCTCAGCTGGCACGGTGGGATGATAAATAATTCCTTAGTGATCTGTGTGAATCTCACAGGCCAAGAGTGTTTTTCAGCCTCCTGAAGAGGAAATGATTTATGGCAAAATTATGTCTGAGAATTGCTGTCAGTTCTGAAACGAACCTAAACAAAAAACCCCTAGATAGTTAGTGAAGAATGTGAATAGTTATTGTGGTGTAGAGTTTATAGGAATTTTGTATAAATTTTACGTTTAATTCTTGAAGGAGTTTATAAGATCTATAGTATTTTTCCCTTTAGAAGTTAAAAATCCAGGCTCATTATGCTTTGGCAATGTGTTCTTTATATTTCCAAACGCTATAGGAATTTAGGAACTGCAGATACAAAGAAGTAAAATCACTCTGTGACAGTCACTGGGTTTTATAAGTTTGAGGTGTATGTGTGCACATCTGCACACAAACATTTGCCCTACCACAACCAGATCAGATTGTGTATACTGCTGCAGCTTTTGTAGTTTAGCCATGTTTATGAATAATATCCTATAAACCAATAAATATTGTTCTGTGGTATTATTTTAAGTATCTGCATAACATTTGATTTTCATTTTCACTTAGTAAGTGCCTATGTAGAAGTCACTGTGCTTTACGTCATATTAGAAATATTAATTCCTTGGTGATCCTCTAATAAAGACAGTTTTTATGATTATTGGAAGTGGCATCACAGTGAACATACTTAGGAGCTAAACAGCTGAGCTTGTCCATGTTTTTTTAGGATAAGTTTTCAGAAGTTCAGTCACCAAGTTAAGTGCTATGCAAATTTAAAGTTTTTTCTGTCTACAGATATAGATATAGGTGTTTCTAAACTGCTCCATAAAGGGCAAATTAGTTGCCAATTTTATATTTTTATGCAACAATATATGAATGAGCAAGACTATTTCATACACCTGCCAACGTATTTCCATAAAAATTTAAATCAGGCTGAGGAGATAGCTTGATAGTCTGAGTGCTTGTCTGGTGAGTGCAAGGACCCAGGTTCGATCCTTGGTACTGAATGTCGTGCCTGCTATGCTGGCCACCGAAACCAGGCATGGGGGAGCACACCTATAATCCCAGTGCTGGGGAGGCTGAGATAGGAGATCACTGTGAGTCCGAGCTGTGTAGCAACAACCTACAAATAAACAAACAAATAATAATAAAAACCCCTAAAATCTTAAAAGCAAAAGAACTTCTTTCCAAATTGACAGCTAAAAGTTGATTTTTGTTCATAACTCCATTCATTGTTTTCTCATTGACTCTTAGGAGCTCTTTTGGCATCAGTGAATGAGCCCTTCACAGCAGGTTGTTGTTTCTTCTCCTTGTCATTGTTTCTCTGATTATTGTTATTATCACAATTAAGTGTTACTTTTTTGGAACTCGAACACCTCTTTTTTGTGGTGTATGTATTTTCTTCTGAATTTGTGTTTGGATGCAGTTTATGTGTCCCTAGTCTATATAAAATATGTATTCTATCTATATACATTTCTGAAGCATGTTTATAGTTTTATTTATTTTATTTTAAATCTTTAATCCATCTGGGATTTATTTAGTTAGATGTATTCTTTTTTGAGACCATCTAGAATATTTCAGTCAACAGGAGTAAATGTTGTCCATGTAGTTTTGGAATAAGTTGTACAATGAAATATAAAACCTTTAAGTTTTTAATAATAACAGTTTTAAAAAATAGGGCCAGCCTGATAGCTCAGCAGACTAAAGTGCCTGCTTAGGCAGAGCACAGAGGCCAGGGTTGGGTCCCTGGTGTGCTGTGCTGGCCCTGCACCCAGGACATGCTGAGGGGGTCATTGAGAGTGGGTGTGGTGGCGCGTACCTATAATCCCAGTGCTTGGGAGGTTGAAAACAGGAGAATCACTATGAGTCCAATCTATGTAGTGAGAACCTATAGACCCTGTCCTCAATACAGAAAATAATAATTTTAAAATAATAATAACTAAAAATTAACATGTAGTAAGCCTCTCACAATGAGAGTTGTGTGTATCACTTCATGGGCTTCTGGTCATGTGTGTGTCACTTCATGGGCATCCTGCAGGGTTCGGGACCGTGTATAGTGACTGTCACCTTCACAGTGCCCTGCTTGCCTAAGGAGCACACCCCTAAACTGGTTTCCTCTCTAGGTCCCTTCTGGCCTGTTCCTCATCCCAGGCTACTGCTGGGACATAGTCTGGCACTGTTGCTCTCCTCCCCTAGGTTGTTCTTCAAGTGTTTTCTAAGTGAAGAGATTCCTGTGTGCCAGCACTGTTTTCTCCCTTTCTGACAGCATTTATAGACATCGTTTTATTGCCTATCTGCTTTTAATCTATGGGAGGCAATTCCTGCATAATAAGCCTGGCTTCTATTTTTAGGCAGCAGTCTTCATGTGGCTCTGGTTTCAGCCCCTTTCCTCTTATCACTGCGAGCAGCAACATCTGCACATGGTTTCCAGGATCTCGGGAGCTCACCTCCCTCCACCAGGGCCTGGAGTCCCGGGATCTAACATCAGATCACACTGCCAGCTGAGGGCCTACCCTGCCCTGCACTTTGGTCTAGGCCACATCCCACTGTGGCGTCTTTGGATTTCCATGGCCCCTTTCCATTCTGTCCTTCAAAGACTAACATGAATGACTGATTAATGAAGTTCTGTTTACATCAGCACTGAGAGGTTCTTCTGTGCTTTGCTTTATTTACCAACCACAAAGAACCCAATGATTCATTCATTCAAAAGTACTGTCTGAATGCTTTCTAGATCCTAGGGACTATGCCAGGCATCAGAGTTGAATACAGAAATAAAAGGGCAGGTTCTGTATTCTTCCTGGTTTACCATTTAGTGCAGAAAGACATTCAGGAATCACCCAAGGAAATGTCATGTTATAGGAAAAGTAGGAAGATTTATATGCCATCATGGTACTTGCCCACAGGGAAGGCATTGTGAGGAAGGAAAGCTGCAGATGCCATGGGAGAAGTGGGCAGGAATCAGGAGAGAAGGGCAGGAGATGGTGGCGCAAAGACTCTGCAGTAGAAAGCAGTGAGGCATTTTAGGAACTGAGAGGGGAGGAGAGGGCAAAGGACAGGGGTGAGATGAGACCGGAGAGAGGGTCCCACACATGATGATGACAAAGAGCCTAGTGCCAAAAATCATGTGAGAAAGAGTCAAGAAATGTGGTAAGGGGAAAGACGGTCATTCACTATTTCTTGAAAAGATTATTAAATTAGCAATTACCAATTATTAAAATGATTCTAAATGTTGAGCATGAATGATTCAGTCTCTCAAAAGTGTACCGAGTGCTTGCTGCATCAGTGCCTTCACACTTTGTGCTTCAGGGGTCACAAAAGTTAAGGAGACCTAGGGCTGGCTGCTTGCTTCTGGCTGAGACCATAAACATATTCACCAGGGAGAACACAGGGTAAGGAGGACCCATATTCAGAGAGAGGAGAGGAGGGGCTGAGCTCCCGAGTCTTTAGCCATGGCTAGCCTTTGTCTCTGTCTCTCTGTTCTTTCCCTTTTTATTTTTATTTTTAAAAATTTTATTTATTTATTTATTTATTTATTTATTTATTTATTTGGCACAGGGTCTTCCTGTGCAACTCAGACTCACCGCGATCCTCCTGTCTCAGCTTTCCCAGGGCTGGGACTGGATGTCCAGGGTTCTGGGGCTGGCACAGCATGCGATAGCAGGGATCGAACCCAGGTCCTTGTGCTTCCCAAGCAGGTTCTCAGACCACCAAGTTATCTCTCAAGCCCTCCTTTCTCTTTTTAAAGCACACTATTAGTGAGATATAATTCACACACATAATCGTCTGAAATTATCATTTAGTTTTCTTTATAGCCACAGATATGTGTGACTATTATATCACTACTGTCAGTTTTAGAATGTATTTATTAACACCAAAATATTCCTACATGTTTTTGCTGCCGCCCCTCTCTTAAGCATGCCCTGTCACAACCTGTGCCCCCAGAAACTCTTGCTGTGCTCTCTGCTCTACATATTTCTCCATTCTGGATATTTCATATAAGTGGAGTTATATGACATACTTCCCTTTGTGACATTTTTCATCTAGTCTGTTAGTTTCAAGGTTCCTTTACATTGTGGCATCCATCAGCATTTAGTCCTTTTGGTATCAAATAAAACTCTATCATGTGGATATATCACACTTTGCTTATCTGTTTATTAGCTGATGGATCATTAGGTTGCCTCCACATTTTGGCTATCATTAGCAGCAACACTGTGAAAGTCATGTTTGTTTGATACCTCCTTTCAGTTCCTTGAGCTTTATAAGTGGGAGAGAAGTTGCTGGGTTGTGGGCTTATCCTATGTTTAATCACTCATAGAAGTTCTAGAATGTCTTCCATGGTGCTGCCCCCTTGTAAGTCCACCAGCAGTGTATGAAGCTTCTGAGTCCTTCACTCCTTGCCAGTGCTTTTCATTGTTCAGATTTTTTGTTATAGCCAACCTAGTGGATGTACAGTGCTATTTTATTATGGTTTTGGTTTGTGTTTTCATGATGGATAATGATATCAAGAATCTTTTTTAAGGTGACAGCATTAGTCCTTATGTTAAAGAATGAAGAATACCTTGTGCAATTTTGCATTGACTTAAAATGAGATAATAATGAAGTAATATATCAATAATAAACTATAACAATAGTATGAGGGTAGGGGTCATCTCTTCCTATTGGCAACTGCTGACCCATCGCCCGTAGTGGGTAACAGTGGTGTGCAGTGAGATACGGATGTCTGGATGAAGAGGCTGGGTGTGGCCTTGCTTCTTGGGAACACAGCAGAGTGAGGATTTCTCAACAGAGCATGATTCTTCCCACCTGCCTTCTTGTTGCTGCATTCCTGTAGTTATGAAGAAAGAAAATGAACCAGATTGATCTCTAAAGGAGTTATATTTCAAGGCTCAGGGACAGCTCATTCTTTCATGTCTTGAGTTACTCGTTCTTTAGATTTATCACATTGTGTGAGAGAAGACTCTGAGTCTTATAGGCTGTTTTTCAGGTACAGAGAATTGAACCCAGGGTCTTTACACTGAGTTCCATCTGTGGCTCTTTTTGCATATTTTATTTTTGAAGCAGGGTCTCACTGAGTTGCTCAGGCTGGCCTTGACCTTGTGGTTCTCCTGCCTCCAACAACCAAGGTGCTGGGATTGCAGGCATGTGGCATCATGCCTGACCAAGATCAATGTATTTCATTATATATTTTATTGCTTTTATCTTCCTAAATTTTTTTTCTTTGGACTGCTTATCTGTTTTAATGATTTTTTTTCATAAAATCAAACAATAATAAAATTATCTCTGTCTAGCAATCATATATTAGTGAACTTTCAAAGCTAAATTAGGATACTTCCATAAAAGACAGTTTCCTTTAGTGGATATTATCATAGGTACATAGACAAAAATGATTATTTCATGCTAAATTGCTAAAATCCTTGTAAATGCAAGCCATCTCAAGCAGGTGCTCATCTAACCTTAAATTTTAAGAATTATTTGTAATATGGTTATTGTCAGAGCTTGAGTTACATCAAGGTCCAGTTGCCTCCTTCATGACAGAAAGCTGCTACACGAGCTCTGCTGACTCTGGATGCTTGTACCAAGCGGGGCTTTTTCCACTGTCCCCATCTGGAGGTGAAGGCATGAATCCCATGTCTGCATCTGGAGATCCCTGACATTTTTGGCATCAGGAACCTTGAACACAACTCCCCAGAGGGTGCATCAAGAATTCCTTTCAGATCAAAAAGTCATAAGGAACAGGAAACAGGCAGATGAACTGTTGTGTTGATAATTAATCTCAATATGCAGTTTCTCTAAAGAGAAACAATAATGCAATTATCTTTCCTACCCCAGAGTCTATGTTAATTCAAAGAAAGATATCCTAAAGCGTTGCTATTATTTCCTTGTTTACTACTACAAATATTTTTAATTTTTGTTAGCTGTTATTTAATACGTTGGAAGCTGGGAGTCTTGAAAACTCTTTGCATAGCAGCAGCCAAACTTGCTTCAAAAATCATTTTCCACCCAGAAGCAGAAGGTTGGGGTGGATGAGGCTCCGCCAGTTTGGCACAAGGAGGTGACTGTGAGGCCAGTGAAGAGGCGCTCTGCTAATGCAGTAAATGGAGCCTCCTGAGGGGATGGAGAAGCATTTTCCAGGGCTTTTGTTTCTTGTGCTAAGTCGTAAGCTTAAACTGCTGAAAATCCCTGAGAACTAAATTTGTACCTTGCATACATTTCTCTATGATAGTTTTTCCAATTTCCATTTTCTCAAGACCAACTTGAATTTATTTATTCTATTTTATGAAAGCAAAATAAGACCTCAAGTCACAGATGATTTAAAATAAATTGTCTTCTACTATGTCCGCAAGATATTATTCTTACTTACTGCTTTTACTCCTTTCCTTCCTTCCTTCCTCTTCTTGTAGGAACTGCCTTGCTCAAAGAAAAGGGTGGTTTCTAGACCAAATTCTGAGCAGGAGGTTGGCCAGTTGATCTTGGGTTCATTGCTCTGAGACAGAAGTGTTAATCATGGGGGATGGGGAGATAGCTTGGCAGTCTATGCATCTGCCTGCCAAATGCAAGGACATAAGTTCAACCCCAGTACCGCATGACATGCTGGCCCTAATACTGGGCATGGTGGTGCACATCTGTAATCCTAGTGGTGGGGAGGCTGAAAACAGGAGGATCACTATGAGTCTACAAGTCCATATTGTGTACTGAGCCTGTACCAAATACACTAAAAAAAGAGGAAGAAAGTAATATTGGACACAATATGTTAAGAAAATATTACTGTCATGCACCCAGTCTTTACTTGTAATACTGATTTCACATATAACAACAACTGCCCACCTTGCATGGAGAATTTAGCAACCTCTTGATTACAGGAAAGATTCTGTAGTGGATAGATCAAGCTGCACCATTGGGAAAATATAGAAAATTTGAGTATTGGGAATGTATGAGTTAACAGATACGTACAAATCCTTGTACTCAAGAGAAAGTATACATTAACTAAGGTACATATAGAATGTTGTGAAAATTGGCCCCATTAGGCTCCAAATGTCTCATGGAACACAATTAAATTATGAAAATTTTCAAAAGGACAGTGAATAGTGTAAGTAAAGATGCATACTTAGAATATTTTTCACAATAGCCATGAACTGGAAATGCTTTATTGCCTATATTTAGACATATGAATTAAAATATAAATATGTTGAAGTTAATGAATTATCTATACTCTTTCACCATGTGTAGATTGTAATTACATGATAATGCATGGAAAAATCCAGCTCAAGAAGGATATATATATATCCCTCCAAGGAAATATATATATATATCCTTGACATACTTGTAGCCCCACCCTCTGGAAGGCTGAGGGAGGAGGGTTGCAAATTTCGGATCAGCCTAGGCAACGTAACAGCATGATGAGATTTTGTCTCAGAACTGAAAAAATAGAAAAGGGCTGTACATGCAGCTCAGTGCCAAGGCCCTGGGTTATATCCCCAGGGCCACACATACACACATGAAAAAAAGAACATCACATATAACTCATGGATACAATAATGCGTAGTAAAATTGTATGACTTGGCATGTTATATATTTTTTTTCTTTCTTTTTTTTATTGAAGAACAAATAATAGCAAGGAGACAGTTTCAAGACAAATTGACAGGACAGATGTGATAAATTAATACATTGTAAACTGTTTTCATAATGTTTTGATGTCATACAAGGTGCATACATGATATTATACTTACAGACATTATTATAGCAGATGTCTCTAATCAGTGAATGAAGAGAGTATAGCTATATACTTATTTTATAGATGAATTATATCACAGATTGAATAATTAATACCTTCTACCTTGTTATCTCCCTAGTGTTTGTCCATAGTACTAGAAGGCAACATAATATCTTGTCCAACTACTATTAGTGCAAATTTTGCTTCTCATAGAATTATGCAGAAGCATGGCATATTTATCCTAACTGTACTGTTTATACATACACATCATGAGTCTTCCTTTGTATACCCCCTTTTTTTTTGTTTAGATCTGTCAAAGATGAGCACTCCATTGTCATTAAACCAATTTAGGTGCCTGAACTCGGCGACACAATCCAATACAGTCCGGCATTGAACAATAATAGTGAGTTATCTGAAGAAATTATTGACTATAACCATTTACAGGTCAACTTATTATTATGGCCCCATGTTATATACCTCATTTTTATACTTTTCTGCTGGATGGTTAAGACTGAGATAGATCAAGACCTATATACCAAGATGTAGATTTTGTTTCCGTTGAGGTCAGTGAAGTCCCTCCAGGTTGGCATGTTATATTAATAATTACTGATTAGTAGACAATACATAATCTTTAATATATTACTTGTTTAAATAAGTGATTTCTGTTTATTTAATTTGTGTATAAAATATTTAATATATATTATTTAATATAGCTTCTTATTTTAATGTAATAAAAATCATAATAAAGAAAGAATAGTCATTTAATTTGATGGAGGAAGAAAGGAGAATAGAAATTTGGATGAAAGAGGCCAAAAAGTTTTCTATAACACTTTAATATTTTCTTTCTTTTAAAAACTTAAAACAAATATAGCCAGATGTTAACATTTGTTAATTCTGAATGCTGGGGACATAGGAACATGTTCTATTACTCTTGGTTCTTTCCTATTTGAAATATTTTGTTATGATCCAAAGTTTAAGTTACTTGCCAGCTAATATTTAGTAATCTTAGTTTCAATGTTTTGGTTTTCTTATTTTTTGTTTTATAAAAATTCTTCATGTTTTCAGTTCAAACTCTATTTTCCTAAATTTATTTATTCTTAAAAAGTAACTTAGTTTTCCATCCTCCACTCTTGAAGTTTATTCATTGTTTGCATTCTTACTTTTTTCTCCTTGACTCCAGGGAATTTCAGTCATGAATATTAAACAAGAAAAAAATGCCAGAGTCAGCTTTCAGGGGAAACCTTCAGAGTAAGTTTGTGATACAAACCTGCCCTCATCATTGGCTTGGCTCTGGGATGAGATTGATTGCTGTGGAGTGAGAATTGCTCAGGTCTTCAGAACAAAATGTCTTGTTCTCCTCTTGCTTCTCATCTAATAGCATGTGCATTTACTGAGTGTCATTGCCTCATTTCTGGGGCACAAGAACAAAGGTGTGTTCTGCCCTCAGAAATAGTTACCAGTTGCCCTTTACTGTCAGTACAGTACTGTGGCAGATTCAATGCCTGCCAAAGAATGGTAGCAACAGAGCCAGAAGCAGATTATCAAGCCCTGGTGATCACATTCAGATTTTTTCCACCAAGGGCCAGCCTTGGACAACCCAGCCACGTGTGGTCCTCCTGTTCAGGGCCTTGTGGTTGCAGGTGGAGGCATAGAGGTGCCCGTTCTCCACACTCCCTGGTGGTCTCACCATGGCCTTCACAAGCCAAGTGCATGACCATGTGAACGTTTTTGGCCAGCTCTTAACTCCAAGATGGCTTGGACTTGGCCTGTCCACTCCATATTGTCTCTTCTATCCCCATGGAGGGAATAAGTGAGTGGCACAATCAGCTTTGAGGAGAGAAACTGCATTTTCCATATGATGAAACCATCATGAAAATATAAAAAATTTCAGCTTATTATGAATATTTCAGAGGACTAGGCCAGGATCTAAACTTTTTATGTTTTTTTTTTTGCTGTGTTTTGTATAGGGGATTGAACTCAGGATCTTGTGTCTGCTAAGAAGACACTTATGCTGCTGAGCTATCTCCTAGGCCTATAAAATTTTGATTTTAAGAAAACCTTTATTTTTTATTATTATTTTTATTGAAGAAAAATAACAAAGAGACAGTTTCAAGACGAATTAACAGGATAGATTTGAGAAATTAATACACTGTAAAATGTTTTCATGTTTTGCTGTCGTACAAGGTGCATACATAATATACTTACAGGCATTATTATAGCAGATGTCTCTAATCAGTGAATGAAGACAGCATAGCTATATACTTATCTTATTTTTATAGATGAATTATATCACAGATTGAATAATTAATCCTTTCTACATTGTTATCTTCCTAGTGTTTGTCCATAGTACTAGAAGCCAACTTAATATCTTGTCCAACCACTATTAGTGCAAATCTTGCTTCTCATAGAATTATGCAGAAGCATAATTATCCTAATTGTACTGTTTATACACACACATCATGATTCTTGTTTGCATACCCCCTCCCCTTTTTTTTGTCTGGACCTATTAAAGATGAGTACTCCATTGTCATTAAACCAATTTAGGTGCCTGAACTCAGTGACACAATTCAACACAGTCCATCATTGCACAATAATAGTAATTTGAAGAAGTTGTTGACTGTAGCCATTTACATCTCAACTCATTATGGTCCCATGTTATATACCTCATTTTTATACTTTTCTGCTGGATGGTTAAGACCCAGATAGAACAAGACCTATATACCAAAAGATGTAGATTTCGTTTCTGATGAGGTCAGTGAAGTCCCCTCAGGGTTTATCTTGTAGTACTGTACCTTACTCTGTAGAACCTTTGTGTCATCCATGTGGATGAGTCATGGCCAATGCTTGACCAGTTTGCTCTCTGTCAGAGCCTGAGAGAAAGTTTTCTCTCCATGTGACTCTCCCCACTATAGAACTTCAATCTCTTTCCTCTGTGGCTCTATAATCTCCTTGATCAGAAAATTTGTAGCTCAACTGAGTTTCATGATGCTGCAGTACAGGTTATGCCCTGAGTCTTTGCTGACCTTGAAGAAGAAAAGCTTATTAGTATCCTGTAGCATATGCAGTTCACTTTGCCCTAACTGTGTGACTCAGTTGTTTTTAGTTGTTGTTGTACATTTCTACTTGTATTTATTTTTTTGTCTTCTTATACTAGGGAAAGTGTATAATATTTGCACATGTGTGTCTGGTTTATTTCACTTATGAGTATATGTTCAAGTGGCATCCACTTCAATATAAATGCTTCAAGTTTATCATTCTTTATAGCTGAGTAATACTCCATTATATAGAAATACCACATCTTTTTCCACTATTCCTCATGTGATGGACATCTTGGTTGTTTACAAGATTTGGCTATCACAAATTGTGCTGCTACAAACATAAGTACACATATATCACTTTGATATAATGTTTTAAGTTCCTCTGGGAAAATTCCCAGTAGGGGGATAGCCTGCTTGAATGGGATTTCTGGGCCTGTTATTTTGAGGAGTCTCCACACTGATCTCTACAATGGTTGTACCAGTCTACATTCCCACCAGCTGTGGAGAAATGTTCCCTTTTCCCCACAACTTCTCCAATATTTGTTGTTGGTTGATTTCCTTATGATAGCCACTCTTTCTGGAGTGAGATGGTATCTCAGTGTTGTTTTTATTTGCATTTCAAGGATGGCTAGCGATGTGGAGCATTTTTTCATATATTTATTCACTTCTTAAATTTCATTCTCTGAGAAGTTTGTATTCATCTCAGATGCACATTTCTGAATTGGGTCTTTAAATTTGAGGGCCCTGTTATATCTTACTTCTTTATATATTCTAGACAGCAGAACTTTGTCTGATTGCTTATTCGTTAGAAATTTTTCAGAATTTGTGGGTTGTCTTTTTACTGTGTTGACAATTTCTTTTGATGTGCAGAAACTCCTCAAGAAGAGTTGATCCCAGTTGTTGATTCTTTCAAGTGCTTCCCATGCAAATATATGTTTGTTCATGAACTCTTTACCTACCCCTATGTCTTCAAGTGTTCCTCCTAATTTCTCTTCCAGGAGATTGAATGTGTCTGTTTTAATGTTTATCTCTTTAATCCATTTTGACTTTAGCTTAGTGCATGGTGATAGAGCTGAGTCAAGTTTTAGTTTTTGGCATGTAGAAAGCCAGTTTTTCCAGCACCGTTTGTTAAAGAGGCTATCTTTCTTCCAGTAAGCATGTTTGGCCTCTTTTTTGAAGATCAGGTGGATGAGTGTGATCGTAGATGGCTCTGTATCTTTTAATCTATTCCATTGATCCTCAAGTCTATTTCGTTGCCAATACCATGTTGATTTTATCACAGTGGCTTTGTAGTATAATGTCATGTCAGGAATTGTGATGCCTCCTGCTTTGTTTTTATTGGCCAAGATTGCCTTTACTATTCTAGATCTTTTGTGGTTCCAAATAAATTTTAGGAACTATTTCTCTATGTCTGGGAGGTATGTTGGTTGCAGTTTGATAGGGATTGCATTAAATCTATACAGCAATTTTGGGAGTAAGGCCATGTTCATGATGTTGGTTCTTCTTATCCAGGAGCATGGAATATCTTTCCATTTTCTGAAATCCTCTATAATCTCTTTTCTTAAGGTGTTGTAATTTTCTGTGAAAAGATCTTTGACATCCTTAGTTAAGTGAATTCCAAGGTATTTCATTTTCTGTGGTGGTATTGTAAAAGGTATTGTTTCTATTGTTTCCCTTTCAGTGTGCTTGTTGTCTGTGTAGAGGAATGCTATTGACTTCTGAGTATTGACTTTGTATCCTTCTATGCTACTGAGTTTCTGTATCAGTTCTAGTAGTTTCTTGGTGGAATTTTTTGGGTCTTCCAAGTAAAGTATCATGTTCTGTTCACAGAAAGCCTTTAGCAACTCAGTTACCTACTAGGAATTCCTTTCCTCCACTGAATGCTTTTGTTTTCTCTCTGTTCTTCTGTTGAAAGACATTGTGAGTAAAAGACTTCTAGAGAAAGCATTATAGTTCATTTTGCTAAATGTTTTTATAACAACCAATTGTGCTTTTCACCCATGAATGTATGATGTTTATATAGGAATTATTGCTACTCAAAGTCTGAATTTATATGTTAAAATCAACATTTACCCGTTTCTCACACAGAAGTTAGTGGGAAAATGTAGTATTTTTGTAGAAAGCTAACAGACACTCTCTAGATCAGTTTTGATTTTCCATTTTCAATACCATACGTCCACCATTCCTATCAGAATATGGTATAGGAGAAAAAACATTACAAGATCTTGATAGAAGCCAGCATTTTCAAAATTAAGTTGAATTATTTTAAAACAAATTTATGTCAAATAGGTCTATAGTTTGACCCCCTATCAATACTTACACAACACAGAAGAAGAAAAGTATTAGATTATTAAATGTTCTCAGCACTTTTGAGACTGGAAAACTACTTAGATTGTAGAAGTTTCTAAAACTCTATTTGTTCTGAAGAAGTGTGTTTATGGATGATTACTAAGGCTTCTTGTGGACAGTTACAGGCTCAGAGTTCAGTCTGTAGAAACTGAGAGTCAGGTCTTATTGGTTGTCCAACCCTGGAGGAAAGAGCTGGAGGAGGGGCCCAGGGCTCCACCCGGCTGGGTCAGCACCTGGGCGTGGCTTGGGGCAGCAGCAGACCTTGCAGTCTCGTGGGATTTTCTGATGCGCAGGCCTCACTTAGACTGAGTGAATCAGAGTTTTTGAAGCTCGTGGCCTGGTGTCTTCTGTGATTCTGGATTGCAGTCAGGAGAGGCGCAGGTCCCCTCTCATGTCTTCACAGCTCTCTGTTCTGTATCAGGATTTTGGCTGCACTGCATTTGCTCTCTCTGAGCCCTGTTTGCAGGCCAGCCTGCCCTCTGTCACCTTCTTTGCAAATCTGCATTGTTCTTCTGCTTAGTTAAACACACTTAGATTCTCCTCTGACATACTTCTTTCATTTGAAAGTTTTTTTTTTTTTTTTTTTTTTACTAATTTCCAGTAAGTTAAGATCTGCATTCATTTATTTGGTTTTTCCTTAGTCAAACCCACTGCTTATGGATTAAAACTACCTCATTTAATCTCTCCTCTTCCCTAAGAGGATAATGAACTAATGTGTTTTCTCATTTGATTTCCACAGTGCTCAGTGTCTCATTTAGTGCAAGAGCTTAAAAGAGCTCAGTAAATATTTTCTGAGTGTTTGACTTTTCCCTCTCACCTTAGGTATTTTGTTTCTGAGTCTATTGACATAAACTCCACACATATCTGAAATCTGCTCCTTGGTTGTACCAGCATTCACCATTATTGTGGTCTAGACCATTGTTATCTGTTCTGGCTTCCAATTTCCTAATCCCCACCCTCTCCCAAAATTCACACGTATTCCTTGATGGATGGGTGTGGCCACCATCTCCTCATCCGAGCCCCCTCTGGGCAATGGATGTGATATTTTAAAATTACTTTCCTCAATTTATTATTTTTATATTATTAATAGCTACATAGTACAGATTTTTCTAAAACACAAAGAGTCTACTGTCTTAGCCTGGGACTATTTCTCCATTTACATGGGTATAGTTTAGGGTTTGCTTCCTGTAAGTTCTTCGTTATTGAAGTCCACTTTCTATTTGTTAGACTGGTTGTCTCTGTGTATTCTCTATGTGGTTATGCTGGAATCTAGGCAAACTTTTTAATGGCTGATTTTATTCCTTTAAGTTTCTCAATGATAGGCATATAATTTGTAAACAAGTAAAATTATGCTCTTTGCTTTCTAAAATCTATGCTATCGTTTATTTTCTTGGGTAATTTTAGAAGATATTGCTTGATCAGCACTGATGCTGCTAAAGGGTGGTGAGGAAAGGCATCTTTGTTCCTGAAGTTTCCACCATGCTTCTTCTGTCTCATCCCCAAGAATAATTGTGGCTGCTTATGTAGAGACAGGCTTTATAGTGTTGGAGAAGACTTTGGTTTCTGTTCCACTATGCTTAGGAAACTTTGACATCAAGATTAATATTGAATTTGTGGTGTGAAATACTGCAC
The DNA here is from genome assembly GCA_004027165.1 of Ctenomys sociabilis. Taxonomy (NCBI): domain Eukaryota; kingdom Metazoa; phylum Chordata; class Mammalia; order Rodentia; family Ctenomyidae; genus Ctenomys; species Ctenomys sociabilis. Next base: position 23,138 of record PVKA01027507.1, read on the forward strand.
CCAGCATCATGAATGTACAGTAGTTCTTTCATCTATTAATGTGAAAACATAGACCATGTAAGTATCTTGATACCAATCAAACCCTGTATCCCTAAAACGAACACTATCTGGTCATGCTGTGCGATTCTTCTGACACATTGTTTGATTCAGTTTGATTACACTTTCTACAGTCTTGGGGTGTTTTTTGCCTTTCTATTTTTAAATAGTGTGTAGATCTTCCATCTTCTGTAGTTACATTTCTCTGAGGCTATGGTCCCTCTTCACATCTCTCTAACCTTTCCCACTAAATAAATTGTTCATGTACAATCCCCTAAATGGAGCATCCCTTCAGAGTTTGTGTACTTTCGGCATGCCGTCTCCCTGAGAGCCTTCTTTCCTTGTGAGCATTTTAAGTGCATATTAGAATGATCGTGGGTGACCACTGATCTCTCCTTCACTGAAGATTTCTCACGTGCTCTGTCCTCATTCCCACTTTGGTTGATCATTATCCGCTCTGCCACCTCTCAGTGTTGATTCTCTGTCTCTATTATAACACTGACCACATAGCAACAGCATTATTTCTATGTCAGTTTCTTTATGTTAAGTCTTTGAAAGTGGAGACTTTGAGTTCTCATTTTTATATCATCAGCTCTCCGCACAAGGCCTCTGTGTCCCTGGTGCCCCACCAACGTGAGGTAGAGGAAGGAGTGTGATGGGAACGCATGCCTAGGTCTTCTGCTGTACTGCGGGATTCCTGGACACTACAGCATGTTCCCTGGACAGCAGGAAGATATCTGCACATTCTCTCTTTATTTGCCTTTAAATTGTCCTCCCTGTCTCTGCCCTATGCAGGACTCAGATGGCATATTTAAATGATTGTGTCTCTTGTGCCATTTATTATGATATCACAGAAGCAGGACATTTTATTTTGATGTAATGAAGGACTGGGTAATGCAAGTAGGGCTCATTATTTCCTAAGAACTTTCTGTCATGCAACTCTGTCCACTTAGAGTGGTAGGAGAATTTCCCCCAACATGTTTAAAGGCATCTTCTGTCTGTTGGGGGTTCTGCTGCCCCTGGAGAACAGCAGAGGATCAGCCTCTTCAGTGATGCTCACATCCTGGTTGGGAAGTGGGACCAAAAGTGAACCAGCAGTGAGCCACATAGATGAACTCTGACTTCTTGGAAGAGGGTGATGGAGTCGAGGCAGGGGCCGCTGCTGCCAAGAGGGCCATCTGAGGGGGAGATATTGGCTCAAAAGTAGAGATGCACTGAGCCTGGGCAGCTGTTCCAGCAGAGGTCATAGTGAACTTGGCATATTTTAGGGAAGCAGGAAGGCCAGCTGAGCTGGAAAACAGCGAAGTCAGGCTGCCAAATGGAGATGAAGTTATACAACAGGAACAGCTTGGGTCGTCTGGGGGCCGTGGGCCATGATCAGAGTTTAGATTGTGTTTCAGATGTGATGAGATGTATTTGGAAACCTTTGATAAGAGGAATGCTATCATCTGCTCAAAAATGTAAAAGAAAGTATGCCGCTATGTGAGGAATGAAGAAAGATTTCTTTTTTGCTCCCTTAGGTATTACAAGAAGTGGTTGAGGGCCAGTGAGTTAGTTCAGCAGATCAAGCACCTGTTTAGGCAAGTGCAGGGACCAGGGTTTGATCACTGGCACCACATGCTGTGTTGGCCCTGCCCAGGGTGCGCCAAACCAGACAGCAAGAGCAGGTACAGTAGTGCATGCCTGTCATCCCAGCCCTGGGGAGGCTGAAAACAGGAGGATCACTATGAGCTGTGCAATGAGACCCTGTACCAAATAGATTTACAAAAAAAGAAATGGTGTAGTAAAAATGTTTAACAGGCTTCTAGGTCCCATGAGAGGTACGTGGTAACATCTATGTGTAGCTGGACATACAGATGAGAAACTGCAATGTAATAAAACCCCCTTCTGCACTCCTTTTCCTGCTTCTGCTACTTCTGCAGTGTGTGCTGGCACTGGCTTTACACGGGCTGCTCACCCTTCTCGCCTTCTGAATCTCCTGTTCCACACCATGCCTCTTTCCAGCCTCCCAGCACCATTAACCACCCATTATTACTTGGTTATGATGCTACGTTTTTTATTATGTACCTGGAAGGCAATGTTTAAAAAATTAGCTTCTAATTTCTGTTTTCTTTTTAAAGAAAAAGGGCAAAATGCCTGCTGTGGTTGACTAAGCAGCCTCTCTGTGAACCTCAGTGAAGCAGTGGACAGCACAGGGTAGCTGCAGAGTTAGCACTTGAACAGGGCATCCTCAGATGGATTTAGCAAAACACTTAGCAATTCACATCAAACAAACAATGACAAATCTTAAAGGAAGAATCTCCCTAGGATGTGAAAAAATAAAACTTGCATAAACTCCTTGGTTCCCGTGAAGTCTTTTAATGGCTTTATATGAATGTTTGTAGGAGGAAATAAGACACCCCGCATGTGGCTCTGGACTGAGGTTGGGAGACCCTCAGTGGAGATGCTCAGACCCATGGTGTTAACTTTGCCTTGCAGAGAGTCACATCCTGCCCACTGGGCAGTAGAGAGAAGTGCTTCAGCTGACCCACGTTCCCTTCCCAGTGGCCATCATACATTTTCATCTGGGCATACAGGGTGCTGGCCAGCCTTGTCTAGGCTCTCTGACCTGGTCAGTGATGTCACACCAGCAGCTCAAAGGCAGCGATGCTGAGCATCTGCATCACACAAATAGGCATGTGATACAAGTCAGGGATTTCTGCTCCTTGCTTGAACCCCAAGAGCCAGTGGTGACCCATTTGCCCACACACCCTTGCCTGTGTGTCCCCAAAAGCTCAGTCTATTTCACTGAGATATATCCTCTCTGCTCCTGCCCCTTTCTGCTCTGCTCCTCCTCTGGAATTCCTCACACTGACGGGCATACTTTAAACTCAGCTCACCTCTCCAGAGGCAAGTCCAATCTTCTCTTTTCTCTTTGGGCTCAAATCTCACAGAGTGTGTTTTCTCCAGCTTGTGTGCATCCCGTCTCCTTTCAGTGTCTACTGGTCCCAGTGAAGAGTCCCTCTGTGTGTTCTCTCCTTATCCTCCAGCTGGGTCTTCAGCTGCTGCTTCTCCATCTAAACCCCCCTTTCCCCCTACCCTTTTATCCCTACTCCTTTGTTAGGTGCGCTCCACACTCTGCTCAGTGGCTCCTCCTGCTCTCCCATGATATGCCCATGCTTCGTAGCTTAGCAAGCATGGGCGGTCCATCCTTGCCAAGGAGTGCAGCAGTTGGTCTCCACGGCTTCTCCTCTCCTTCCTGACCCACACAGATCCCCATCTCCAAATAGTGTGTGCCTTATGGATGAGTGTTTGGAAAAGCCTTTCTTTCCTCTCTGCTTAGGGAAAACCTATTCTTTCTTTTAAGATATAATTCAAATTCATTGACATGGTCTTGAAGTTTGCTAACTTTTCTTATTCCCTAGGCACCCCTCACCCAATTCATGAATGATACCTGGACTCCTTAAACTCCTTTGGTAATGCTCAGATGATTTTATAACTCTCATCATTCTCCTCCTTTTGCTATAATTTATCTTACCACATTGTGTAGTTTGGAATAGTAACTCTTATCTGTTTTATCTTTGCTCCTTCCTTGTAGGCAAGTACAATATTGTGGTTAGTGGGGATTTGTTGAATTTGTTAAATAAAAGGTTTATATTTTGGTGGAGCATTCTGTAGTTGTTATATACAGAGAAAGTTAAAGCACAGAATATAAAAAGATGACATAATTGTGTTTCTGGAGACCCCAAAAGTGTCACTTTTAAGTGGAACATTTTTACTTTTATTTTACTTAATCAATTATTTATTTATTTATTGTGGCAGGCTCACCCCACCCTTGGGGTGGGACTGGCACAGCATGTAGTTCCAGGGATCGAACTATGGTCACTGTTCTCTTACCTAAGCTTGCCTAAGCAGGTGCTTTAGACCACTGAGCTATCTCCCTGGGAACATTTTTATATTATATAATATGTTTGAAGAAGATGTTTGATTCAAGCTAAAGTAGAATGGGACAATTGTATAATATAACAGAAGGTAGACACTGAGAACATGGGTTGAAGTTGCTGAACACATTTTCCTTTGTTGGATGATAGGATTTCCTCAGAGAGAGGCACGATGATGGTTTGCTACAGGAATGAAATTCCTGAAAAGCCACCATGCCTCTATCACGGATGCCATGCAGACATATGGCCACCTGCTTGGAATGTATAAAAGAAATCCTTCAGGGAATGAATGTCCCCTAGGCCTTCTGAGATGCAGTGGGTCTGTATTTCTTTGGCTATTTCTGGAGTCATCTTGCTTTCCATGGTGTTTTGAACATTCACTGTCCTAAGCCAAGGTTTGCCATGCTCTTTGCTATTAAGAGTCTAAATTGGACCGTTAGAAGAGTTCAGAAGAAAACATCTATAAAAGCCAAAAGAGCCTAGCCCAACACTCCCCACCCCACTGAAAACATGGTTTCCAAATTTTAGGTTTTCTGAATTGAGGAAAAATGTACCATCAGTAATTTTATACCATACAATTAAGGTCTAAAAAAATGCTGTGTTATCATCTTCTCCATTAGTGCTAAGGTCACATTTCTCTGGCACTAAATTTTCTCAGTCTTCAGCTCACTTGTACTGGGTGCCCAGTGGGGTGGGTCTCCCCTCTCCCCCTAGGTGTTTGCGCTGGACCACTGTTTCCTTACCAACTGCTGATCTCGAAGTCAGCCTGCACTTGTGATCCTCCTTCTGACATCTGTCTTGTATAAGCACAGGGAGTTTTAGGTCTTTCTTCAGGAATTTGAAACAGGCCATAGAGGTCGGTGGTGGTGAATGTATGGCACACGTGTTTTGTTTTTTTCTTTTAACTCAAAAGATGTTAACGTATGAGTTGTTTCTTCTACACTAAAACCTCAGTATTCAGGTTTTATTGCAGTGTTGGCACTTTGCAATAGATAAGTGGGTTTTGGCCTGGAGTTTGGGTGCTCATCTCTAAAAGATTTTTTCCATCATTGATAGAGGTGAACAGTGTCACTCTTCCCCTCTATTCCACCTTCTTTCCTTTACCTATCAGCTACCCAACCCCTCCACTCTTTAATTTCAGCTTCATTTGACTTGGCCTTTTTTTTCTGCTGCTAGTACAAAATATGTTCAAGTCTTCTTGGTGCTAACACACACACACACACACACCTTCCTTGCCTAGCATTTCCCACATTCTCTGCCAGCCTATCAGAGGAATGGTCTTTGCTCAATGCTCCTGGTATTTGCCATCTTCAGTACACTCTCCAGTGCTCCCTGCGCCTGACCCATGATGGCCTGGGCCCCTTGTCTTTGGGGAGTGGCTGAATCTATGGAATGATCCTTCCTCTGTGATCTCTCTCCAGCCATCTGATCCCCAGGTCAGATGATCCCTGATCACCTGAGCCGTTGCTTTTCCTGGTGTTGAACACACAAACATTCATCATTTGTACATTCAAGAAGTAGATCCTCAGTATGTACTGTAGAACACCTGTTGCACCAGAGCTGGATAATTAAGGATTAAAACCTTTCTTTGCCAGAATAGGAGAGGGAGTTTTCAGGGCCACCTCAATTAATATGGGGGTGTCAAGAGCATTCATGAGAAAGATGCTGAGCTATATACTGAAGGTGCAGCGGGTGCCTCCTGGGAGAAGGCTCAGAAGGGCATTGTGGACAGAAGGAACAGCCTTGCTGGAGAAGGCAGTGCTGTGTAGGGGAGAGAGCCTGGGTCTAGCTTTTCTCCCTCCACCAATAATGGACATTGAAATGACCATCTTTGTACCAAGCTATAGCCTAGCCCATTTTCTTTTTGTAATTTAGAGACAGAGTCTCATTAAAAGTTGCCCATACTGAGTGCTTAACTCGTGATCATCCTGCCTCAGCTTACCCAAAGTTGATATTGGAATGACAGGAATGTCATTCCATGGGACTTGGTCCAGTTCTGAGTGATGATTTTGCTCCTTGTTCTCAGTGCAATGGTAAAGACAGCAGGGACACTTGCTAATATATTTGACTGAATCCTTTGAGGCCCCTGGCCCTTTTCCTTGGTTGGCTGTGGAGAACAGGGTGCCCTGTAGGCAGAGGTGGGTGAATGGTAGGAGGCAGTGTGGTAGTGTGGTTTACAGTTTGGCTCTGGGTACTATCTAGTGGCTTGGGTGAGTTGAGAAGGGAGGCCCACTGCTCCCTGCATGGGGTGGGTGGCTTGCCTGTCATGTCCAGAAGACCAAGTCCTGACACAGGCTCTTCCTCAGGCAGCAATGAGATGTGAAGGCTGATGGATTTTGGAACCAAAGACATGGCAGATGCTTGATGAAGGCCCGGCATCTGAGAAAGCTCCTGCCGCACCACATCCTCCATCAGCCACTCTAATTACTGCGTGCTGGGGAAGATTTGTGTCTTCGCCCTTTGTGGGACCTGGCAGCCATTCCCTGCCTAATGGGAAAAAGGCCCAGGAAGGAGTGGCCCTTTGAAGCCCAGGCATGTGTGGCTGCTGTGTGTAGCTGGGTGTGACCTCTCTGCTGGATCCTAGGTCTCCAGATTCCCAGGCACTTGGCACCCTGGCCCCCAGGCAACTGCACCACCCTGGCCTATGTGGGCCACTGCTGGACATAATGGCAGATGCCACCCAGAGCTGGGGACTGGGGATGATAGACAGGTGAGCACCATGGAAGCCTGGAAGGAGGGAAGGAGGGGACAGTCTCACTGCCACTTGCCCGCCCTCTCTTTGTGGCTTAGCTGGTGTAAAGCCCCCCCCCCCTGCTCAGACCCTTACCTCTGCCTCCATTCCTGACTCTAGATTCTTTTCTCTCTTGTCTTAGGGCTCAGTAGAGGACAGTATAAGATCTCATGTATCCCCACCTCAAAGCCCAGAGTCCAGCAAGTTGCCCTTCAAATCAAATTTAAGGAGGCTCTTGAGCTCCCTGCTAGCCTTGCTCTTAGAGGAGCCAGAAGCAGTGCCCCCTTAAACACTGTGCTCAGAGCTCAGCTTGCCAAGATGCCTGCCCAGTCTTAGCCTCCCCACTACATAAGAGAATCAGAGAATCCTGTGTGTGCTTACATAAGTATCTATTATAGTAAAAGATTCATCACTATGAATCTTCTTAAAATCCTTCTCTTTGAACATGTGTATCCCATTGTTTTTGCTGCTTGCTTTTCTTTCTTTCTTTCTTTCTTTCTTTCTTTCTTTCTTTCTTTCTTTCTTTCTTTCTTTCTTTCTCCTCTCCTCTCCTCTCTCTCTCTCTCTCTCTCTCTCTCTCTCTCTCTCTCTCTCTCTCTCTCTCTCTCTCTCTCTCT
>PVKA01027508.1:0-30637 GCA_004027165.1 Ctenomys sociabilis
ACAAACCAAATACTTCACTCATTTATTCATTTATTCTCCCATTCATTTGTTCATTGTACATTTATCTATTTAGTGTCTAATTATTTACAAGAACCTCTGCTCTCTCCAGGGGTTTGCATTCTAATAAAGATGGTGGAAACATACATATATGTACACTAAAATGTGGCAACAATGTGTTTAGTACAGTGATGGAGATCTCTTAATTCTGTGAGTCTCAGACAGAGGCATTGATTGAAAAGTCCTCACTCTAATAAAAGTATTCCATTTATTGCACAATCTGTAAGTACATGGAATAGTACTAATTGTTTTGTTTTATTAAAAATAAACTTCATAATGACCTCTTGCTAATCTAGATTCCAGTTTTCTTTTGCCTACACGTGTGCCAAAGGATTACAGCTTGCAGTGAGGCATAGCCATGGGACATCCTCTGGCCACCAAAATTGAAGCATTATGTCTCTCAATTGAATTGAGGTGAAAGTGATCAGTGAAGATAGAGAAACAGACAGTAAGGGGTATGTATCCCATATCACAGATGAGAGAGCTTGTTTTACTGGTTTAAACTTTGCCTATGACAGTGTCTTAATTGAGCAGACCTCTAAGACACACTCACAGGCTTTATTTTTATTTATTTATTCTTTTATATTTTAGTACAGGGTTTACAGGGTCTCGCCACATAGATAAAGCTCATAGTGATAAACCTGCGTTTGGGCTTCCAAGAGCTGGGATTATGAGTGCGCGCCAGCACACCCAGTCCCAATCACTGTCTCAGCTCTCCCAGGGGGCGGACCTGGCAGGGTACACCAGGGGCCAGGGATCGAACCCCAAACCCCAGCCACTGCATCTGCCTAAGCAGACACCTTAATCCACTGAGCTATTTAGCCAGCCCTTATAGGCTTAAATTACCATATTCATGTGTAAAAGGAATGATAACATGTTTTGGACAGGTACACATTGCAGTGTTAGAGGAGAATACTATACTTCATAGACAGAAAAATAAATATACTTTTATTAGTGACTTTTTTTTCTTGATATCTAATTGTTTTAATATTTTCTATTTGTTTTGTTCACGTACCATTACCAAAAATTAAAAAAGGGTAAAACAATAATGTGGTTACATTCCTAATCATCTAGAGCCCAAGTGACACCATAGGCACGTCTTCTCTAGGCATTCATAAGAGATGAAATGGAGCAGGAATTTCTCCCTGGGAGTTAAGAGAGGAAAAGTGGCTTGGCGTTTGCAGCAAGTGTGGTTAGCATCGCCGGTGAGTGATGGCCATGCTTAGGCAGACTGCTGATGCAGGAGCACAAAACTGGAGCGATATCAAGCAGTCTGATTTAGGGCTCCGGGAGAGTGGGGAGCAGTGAGATTGATAGCCCAGAGTGGAATCTTTTGGTAGAAGTCCATGGCTTGCATCAGTGCTTTTGGGATTGATAGCAGACCCTGCTATCAATCTCAGCACTGTAAATGGGACTACTATTCTCTATGAAAAATGGGTCATATTAAATACTCTGACATTGACTAGATTAAGAACTGCAGAGCAACTAAGAGGGGATACTTGTTTTCAGGAATAATGTTGTACCATTGTGTTTTATAGTTTGTGAAGGAAGGAGAGTGAAACCCATAGTCCACACATCTTAAGAAAAGCAATCATGTTGATTTTACTGTTATTTTAATAATGAAATTGAAATGGATGAGAACATAACATAGCATAACTACTGGGATCTGATAGTCTTCAGAAGAATGCTAATGGTAGAATTATATCAGCACAAATTCAATAAAATGGAAGCAAATGAACATATGGCTGGCTATATTGCTAAGAAGATAACTGAGCTCCAAGTTCTGAGGGGAAAATGAACTGATGTAAAATGAGTCAAGTGGTCATCACAAGTTTTAAAATATTTCATCTGTATATGCAGTGACCACCTAGTATCTAATATTCTACCTGCTACCTTGTGGCATACTTTTTGGTGTACAAAGGCCAGGCTAAAACTTGGAAAAACTGTACTTTTTTTTGTAACTGAAGATTCTATTTCTATGTAATCTTTTCTAATTCTATGGAAAATTACTTTAAAGTTTACGTTTCTTGACTCATAACATTAAATATGAAAAATATTAAATTTCTTGTGATTGAAATACCTTATGTTTTAATACATAGCACCAATTCCAAATATATAAAATTGGTATGTAGTTAGTGAGTGGGGATAATTTTAAACCTGAATTTACTTCAGAGAAAGTATGAGTGAAAGGTTCTTGAAACACAGATTGACCCTAGTAAGATCTGACTGGAAATGGGCTCAAACATAAAAGGAATTTGCATCAAGATTTGTTTACTGTGGGGCTGGCGAGTCAGCTTAAGTGATCTAAAGTGCCCGCTTAGGCAACCTTGGGCAAGCACAAGGACCCTGGTTTGATCCCTGGCAACACATGTGTGCCCACCCTGTCCCCAGGGCAGACTGAGTCGACCAAAAAAAAAAAATTGCTCATTGTCATCCAGTTCCTTAAATTGATTGTCTCTTTGCAGATAGTGTTGTTCAATATCATATACTACATGGCATATTCATTGTAACTAAAAAACATGGTTTTTACAGTCACCATCATATCTTATATAGCACAATGAATTTCACACTTTATGCCACTGGTGAGGAAACAAACCATGTGTAATTATCTCCTTCTGCTGTGTTCATGTATACAAATTTTCCTTCATTGCCCCCAGTAGGAGTTTTAAAAGTATGTTTGACCAATGTACATTTAAACATGTTTTTCTAAATTTTAGGTAATTATTTTTTCCATATTGTGCACAGTATACTTTACAAAACAATATGCTCATTTTATGATCTGTGCTGGTTATTTTCCTATCACAGTGATACACTTTCTTTATTCATTAATTCCCTGGTACATATGTAGAATGAGTCCACTTCTAAGCTATTATGAATAGTGCTTCAACAAACACAGGAATACAAAAGTCTCCTTGGTGTAATGATTTCATCTCTTTTGGGAATGAATTGAGAGGTGAGCTAGCTGGATCATAAAGCTGCTCAATTTTTAGTTTTTAAAGGAATTTCCACCTGCTTCCTCCATGACTATACTAGCTACTACTCCTGCCATCCATGCCTAAGCGTGCTTCTCTCTCAAAGTCTCTCCAGTGCTTGCTCTATTTTTCTGCTCTGTAAGTCATTCAGATCACAATGAGATGACTTTGAATTGCATTTCCCTGATCATTCGGGATGTTGAGCATGTTCGTGCATGTCTTTTTTAGTTTTTAAAGGAATTTCCACCTGCTTCCTCCATGACTATACTAGCTACTACTCCTGCCATCCATGCCTAAGCGTGCTTCTCTCTCAAAGTCTCTCCAGCGCTTGCTCTATTTTTCTGCTCTGTAAGTCATTCAGATCACAATGAGATGACTTTGAATTGCATTTCCCTGATCATTCGGGATGTTGAGCATGTTCGTGCATGTCTTTCATGCCTTATTTTTGGAAGTGTCTATAATTGGGGAAAACCTAAATTATTTCTCCTCTAAGCCTGGTCTTCATTCAGGAAAATACTAATTATTTTCTTTTCAATGTGTTCCTTTTATTTAAATATGTGCTGTTGATCTTATGTAGATGAACAAATTTTTCACCTATTCTTTTTGACATGATGTGAAATAATGTCTCAGATTGATACTTGGTGAAGACATTCACCAAACTATTACTAAAAATGTTAAAAATGATAGTACTCATTTCTCATGTCATGGTAGACTAATTTTCTTTTTCTATTTTTAGAAAAAATGAAATAAAATTTTATAATCAAATAAGACAGCAATAACAGTTTTTTATTATGTTACTTACTAAATATTGAATATTCCAAATCTGAAGTTCATAGGTATGTACATAGACGAATAGACAGACAGAAAGACAGATAAGTTGGTTATTAAGTCTTGCCTACATGAATTATGTAAGTCTTGCTACTCTTAGTATCATTTTTATTGGGTGTCAGTATGTGCACACCTTTCTTATTCTTTGGCCATAATGCTATTTGTACTTCAAAAGTGGTCAAAAATATAACAAAATTATTCAAAGCCAAATAAACCTCTCCTGGATTTTATTTCATTTTATTTATTATTTTTTGGAGGAAGTGGGGATTGAACTCAGGACCTTGTGCTTACCAGGCAGGTGATCAAGCCTGTATCCCTGGCTCAACCTCTTCTTTAAACTGTGGGTATCTCATTTTTATACTTTTCTGCTGGATGGTTAAAACCAAGATAAAGCAAGACCTATATAACAAGAAATGTAACATGTAGCTGATAGGGTCAATCAAGACCCTTAGGATTTATCCTGAAACCCTGTACTGCACTTTATAGATCCATTGTCAGTGTTGGTCATGTGGATTGCTTGACCAATTTGCTCTCTGTGAAAGCATGAGAGAAAGTTTTCTCTCCTTGTGACTCTCCTTAGGCACACTGTAGACCATCAATCACATTCCTCTCTGGCTCCATAGTCTCCTTGATCAGAAAACTTATGGCACAACTGAGTTCTATGATGTTACAGTACAGGTTCACTTATGTCCTGAGTCTTCATTGACCTTGAAAGACTAGGGTCAAAATGTTGGCTGACCTTGCAGCCCTTCCTTTTCTCCAAGTTTTGATTTGCAAACTTGGGTTGTTAACCATCCAGAAGAGAAGCTAATTATTACGATGCATCATATGCAGCTTGGTTTACCCTCATACCTGGCTAAATATCAAACATCTTACGTATACCATGGAACAGGTATTTTCAATCAAGTACTGATGTATTGAACTTTAAGTCCTTACAGAATAAGAGGGGAAAAGTTTTAAAAAATAGGAATAGACACATATTTTTACACAGAAATTTAGAAATCTAACCATATACAGCATTGTAGCAGGACCATTTTGTGACTTTTTTGTCTCATTTTTTTCATTTATTACTCATTTAAAAAAACAGAAAAAACTGCTTGTGAGAAAGTATGGTAATATTGGTATGTCATGACAAGAGTATGTATAAAGTAAAGCCTTATTAATATGCTGAGGTGCAAAAGGCTCTAGTAAATTATGCAGATAACCCACTACTATTGTGGACTGCTGAACTATGTTGGAGTGTTTTTTGCTGAATTCAAGCACCTATAGTATTTAAATGACAATAGAATACCCATCTCTGATATGACTAAACAAAAAAGGTGATACAAAGGAAGAACCATTTTCTATTTGTATATACAGAATAGTTAGGATAGATATATAGCTGCTTTTTGCTTAATTTTATGAGAAGAGAGATTTGTAGTTATAGTGTTTGGACAGGATATCCTGTCTGCTTCTTGTACTATGGATCACCACTAAGAAGTTAACAATGTAAAATGTGTTAGCTATTGAAAAATCTCTTATTAATTGGCTTTCAAACTGTCTCATTGATATTTGTCTCTCAATAAAATAAAATAAAAAATAAGCTGTGAGTATTAGGTACTGTGTTTTATCACGAAGAAAATAACTATGACAGCTCTGAACAAGACATTCAGGCTGAGGAGAAGTGGACCTAGTTCTCTCTGGTCTATGCTGAGGTAGATAAGACTTTGCTGGCACTGCTAATTTGTATTGATGCTTTAGTGTCTTTAGAGATACCTTAGCTTCAGGGGAAGTAGCACATCAATTACTGATTAGTGAGATCTCTACTTTTTCTTTTTCTTTCAAATTAAGAAAAGAAGAATTGTGAAAGGAGAAATAGAAATAATATGCATAATCCCTTCTAGACAGAGAAATCAATCAGGAATAAACATACAGAGGTTGGTGATCAGACAGTGATTTGCTTAAAACTATCCAAATCCAACTGACTCTTAGAAATTGGTCATAACAAATGGCCAAAGACTACTGTTCTAGTTTGTGAAATTGGGAATGGAAAGCTAAGGGACCCATACAAGTATCTATAGCTGTTATTTAAGATTAAAGTCAACATTAAAATGCTTGAATTAAGGTGCCTTGGATTTACAAATTAAATATTACCTTATGCAATTTATTTTCATATATGAAAGATTCAAATTAATGAGAAATCAAAATGACAACTATGGACTTATTTTGTAAAAGCTTGGGGCTGCTGATTATGCAATATTCCTAATTTTATATTATAAAAGTAATGTATTTGCCAATTAATATGTGGTCAGAAATGAGTATGTAAGTGTGTATTTGTACCCTAATGTGTTGTTCACATTTTGTATAGCTCAAGACTTTTACATATATTGACATTGTCTGGAATAAGTACACTAGAAATAAAAGACTTGCAGCATTTCCCCCAGGGAGAGTTTGAGTTTATACAGCAACTTGATTGAGGTGGGATATTAATTCTAATAGAAAAGTAGAATTTGTGCAGTTACAGACTTGAGTTCTCAAAATGTAGAGCTATTGAATTAATTGAATTGGTAGTGTGAAGAGAATTTGAACTGATACTCCTAAGTATTATTTCAATTGTTTCCTATTGAGGTTATCAAGTTGAGCTCATGAAAAGCACATTAAGCTTTTAGGTGTAACTTGGCTTAGTGGCAGATTTAAAAACAAGTGAAGAGAAGCAGATATGCATGCATTATTATGTGCTTCCCCAATAAACTAGTAAGTTATTATTATAGGAAGGGAATTAAAATTGAGACTGTGGAAAGCTCGACTTCACCCAGATAAAACAGCAATAATTAATATTATAATACCTAAAATATAAGCAAAATGAGAGAAAAATCTACTCCAGTGATAATCAATACAATTTGAGCATTATGTTTTGAATATACTGGAATTTCTATACAATTTGTAATGTCAATTTAAAAACATTAAATATCTTAAGCAACAAAAAACTTCTATATATCCACATAAGGGATGTCATAGTCTTTCATTTTCTATTTTGACATTTGACAATGTATACAAACAATGGGTAACAAGTAAAATTGTACTGAAGATATTTTAGTAATGAAACTGTAGCTATAAATTTGAGGGAGATAAACATGAAAGAGAGTTAAGTTTCAAATATACAACTGCAACTTAAATTATCACTATATGCTCTTAGTGTGTATATGCCAGAATGTGTGTGTATGTTTGTTGGGGCATAGATGAAAAGTATCATGAATTAGAATTCAATACTTACATTGTACAGTAACATCATAATGTGAAAAATCTGAATAAATCAAGATTGAAGTAGCTACTAGAATGTAGTCACAGAACTACTTAGGAATTTGTACTTCTGCTTTTAATACACATTCAGGTATGGGATGACTAGTTTTCATCTGATTTTACAGCAAGATGAAACCTGAAGGAAGATTGTATCAAAGCATGATTATTCATCATCTCTTTAGATCCCAAAGTAACTCCATGTTTTGAATATTTATATAAAAACATCTAGGTGAATGCAGAAGAGTAAAGCTGTAAATTTATTCCTATCCATGTTTTAGAACAGATGATGTAGATTTATTTGACCTTCAAAAGTCTTTGACCAGCCGGGCATGGTGGCGCATGCCTGTAATCCCAATACTCGGGAGGCTGAGGCAGGAGGATTGTTGTGAGTTCGAGACCAGCCTGAGCTACAAAGTGAGCTTAAGGCCAGCCTGAACTGCATAGTGAGACCCTGTCTCAAAAAGACAAAAAAAAAAAAAAAAAGTCTTTGACCAAGTCCAGCAGTTTCTTTTTAATTAAACGAGCATCAGAATTTAGAAAACACATTGCCGTACATTCCCAAGGACTGAGTTTCTACCTTTGAAACAATGAATAATAATAAATGGTCCAGATGTGAGAATGCAAACTACAAAGTCCTTACAGACTGTTCTCAGAGAATATTTTTAGATGCGTTCTGAAAGATGGAGTGCACAGTGACATCTCCAAGATTGCTGATGACACTGGTTCTTCCCCGTAGTGAAATACCAGTGTGACATGCATCAGTAGCGGGAACATCTTGAGAGACTGTGGGAGTAAACTGAAAAAACAGAGACTGAACTTCAGCTTCTGAAAGTGTAAAGCAGTGTGTCAGCTTTTGGGAAAGTAACATAAACTTTTCCCACTGGATGAATCATTCCTTCTGTACGCAAGTATCTGCTGAGATCCTACTGTGCAGGTCCTGGGTACTGGGGAGAGTGAAGCGATCAGTGCATGGCTTGCTGAGGGGAGATTCAGTTATTTAACCTAAAACATAGTATTACATGTGATATTTCAAGAACAACAGTAAAAGGCTGTAAGAACATGAAAAATTAGACCTTGAAGGAAACATGGATGGTTTCTTTAGATAGATCAAATAGGTGACTTTTGAGCTATAGTCCTGAGGGGAAGGGAGTTAGTTTCCCATGAAAAGGGAAAAGTAGAGAATAGAAAGGTTGGTTTAGGTTGCTCCCACTTGTATTTTAAAGCTTTCTCCTTTATTTCTAGATATACTTACTCATCAGATTAAGCAGACCTTTCTTTCTTGGGCTTGCAGTTGCAATGATCCCTTCTCTCTCTGCTCCAGTGTCCTTCTGGATGCTGCCCCAAAACAGGGGACTTTCCAAGTGAACACAATAGTTATGGCCTTGGTTTTCACACATGAGAAAAAAAAATGAGTAATTTTATTACTAGCCTAGGACCTCAAAGGAAGTTGAAAGAAAATTTTGTTTCTTGCTTTATAACTTGCTAAGCAAACGTTTTGAAACTTTTATGAGAATATTTTCCTAACAAAATTAGCTATTTGTTACCATAATCCAAGCTATGAAAAAAAGCTATGTGGAATTATCAAGGAGCGTTTCAGAAAAATGAAAGAAAAACAAAAACAAAACGTTGTGCCAACCAACTTAACCATAGTGCTTAGCGGACTCTGTGAGATCATACATGTGACTGTGGGTACAGCCACTCCCTAAAACCATAATGTACCTGGGGAATATTGAAAGGAGAGTCTGTAAGGCAGACAAGGGGATTGGACAGTTTGCTCACACCTGAGAATGAGTGGGTTGAGATCCTGCTTTAAGGCTGTTGAGATCAGGTGCTGGGAGCAAAGCTCTCTCGGGCTAGAAAATGCCTTAATGCTTAGGAGAAGCCGCTGGGTGAGGGGACAGAGCTGGATTTGCATTCAGAAGAAGATGGGAGATCATCTTTAAAATGAGTAATTCAATAAGGAATGCAGAGGAAGATACAAGGGTATAAAATTAAATCACAGGGACAGAGCAGAGATGGACTGAACATGTTAAACTAGGTTTCTGCAGAAGAAATGCGATCATCAGACAGGTGGTTATTGTGTCCCAGGAGGCTGGGCTGAAGATGAACCCTTTGAGATGCTGGTAGAAGCTTCGGATTTTGTTTCAGAGGTATCTCACCTTTTCTGCTGTGTGGATTGTCTTCTCGGCTTCCATGTGGACATGTAATAAAACCTTAAGTCATATGCTTGGGCAATAGCATAGTTAGTAATGCTATTTTTGAAGCTAGAGGGAAACTTGAATATTCTCAGTCTGACACAGAGAATATTATCTTATGAAAGCTACCTTGATTTCTATGCCTTAGATTTTTTTTACTTAAAAGTGGTCATTATAATACATATTAATCATAGTTGTTCTATAATATACTAAATATTCTGGACACATAGCTGACTATCAGTAAATAGCAGCTTATAATCATAAGCATGAAATTGTTGAAAGCCTCACTAAGTAAAATATAAGTAACAATGTTAACAAGAATAAATGTTATAAAAATGAATTTATATTAATAAAATTGTGGAATAGTAGAAGGATGGAGTACCTTATGAAGAAGTAAATTGAGGTGAAACAACCAGTTCTCAATGAGAACTAAATTTAAAATGGTATATTTATGCTTGATAAATTATAATTAAGCAAATAAACTGGTTGAGAGATATAACAGATATTAGAGGCTTAGACATTAATCACTACCAAATAAAAATGTCATATCAAAAATATTTAGCGATAACACCATCAAGTAGAAAATGTTTCTTTATCAAAGTTCTTCTGAATGACTTTATTATTAGAATCATGTTTCTCTAGGTTGAGTGCTATACTATATATATCATGTTCCAAAATACCACACATATTTTTCTTAATATTTCTCAAAAAACTTGTTTTTTATGGAATATACTTTGGAAAATATAGATAAATAGGAATCACCTCTAGGTAGGTGGATTACAGCCAGAATTTAGGTTTATCTACATTCAGTTATGCTTTCTATCACATACAATATTATTGTTTCTTTGTCTTTGTGGATACAACTTTATACGCAGCAACCATTTTCTTCTATAAAACAGTCTTGGCTACTTTTCTCAGACATGGGCTAGTTAGGATAGGTAATGATTAAGTGCAACAACACCAAATGAATTTATTAGTTTGAAAAAGAAAAATTCTTCTTCCAGTTTTATTGTTTGCATATGTATCTCACTCATGGTTCTTTTCCAAGGCCCTCAGAAGCTATGATTCAAGTGCTATGTTAATCTTAAAATGTACAGGAATGAAACATCGGTTATCACAACAGGCCCTCAGGACTTCTGCTTTTGAATGAGAAAGGTGAGAAATAGATTTCTAAGTGAGGAAAGATAAAAATGACTCAGGTGACATTCATTTAACAAAATCCTAAGATCCTGGGAAAGACATCTTAAGATGTGCATCAAGCTTACAGAAATATACCCTTCACTGCAAGATAGACAGTATCGTGGAGTGTACCTGGACTTGTCTTGATGTTCCACTGCTCCATCACCAGAGTCACCTGTAGCCTTATCTTCTACAGCTATATATCTGTGCGAAGTGGGAAATGGTACTGTGAGCTGGGATTCTTTTTTTTATTTAATTCAACATCTAGGGCACTACTGTTTGCTCTTCTCTGCTATTCCAAGGCAGGCCATTCTCCAGCACCCAAAGCAAGTTGAGAT
Organism: Ctenomys sociabilis; assembly: GCA_004027165.1. NCBI lineage: Eukaryota > Metazoa > Chordata > Mammalia > Rodentia > Ctenomyidae > Ctenomys > Ctenomys sociabilis. The sequence goes on from PVKA01027508.1 coordinate 10,849, forward strand.
TGAGCATAAGATACAGAGGGCCAGCCCAGGTTCCAGAGAGTATTTGTGGAGGTTGCAATCTAAGAAGTAATTTTCTGAATAGGAATTCACACCAAGCGGAATCATGGTACCAAAAAGAGCAATCTCCCCAGAGGAGCTCCACCAAGGGACTGAAACCCAAAAGTAAGATACTTTGGGGGTAAAAATAAGGAGAAAGAGAGAGACAGACTGAGAGACAGAGAGAGAGACAGAGAGACAGAGAGACAGAGAAAGAGAGTTCAAATTGGAAGATGGTGTTTCTTTCTGCTAAGAGTCCCAAATCCACCCATAGAATTTTTTTTTTCATAAGATGTGGCGGGCTCTGCTCAGCATAGAAAGGTATGAAGAAAAGACTTTTGCCTAGCAGTAAAAATGATCACCTTTTATGTAGTCAACACTTTGCCACTTGATAGTAATTTTTCTATAAACTGAACAGATTGTCTTAAGAAGAGAGCAAAAGATGTGAGCTAGTTATGAAGGGAGTCTTTCCACTATTGTTTTATCTTCCCTTCACTTATCAGATACCCATAGTAAGCTCTGCAAAAAGCACTTTTTACAATCTTAGTGACATGGTCATTGGGTAGCCTTTTAATTTTCATTTAATTGATAAGCAAATTATATCTTAAAAAGCTTAAGCAACTTGCTGAGATCATTACCCATCAATTAGTTGTAATTGCAGACTTGTACCCATGTCTTTTTAGTGCCCCAAACACTTTTTGTTCTGCCATGGAAAGGTCTCTTCTTGTCTCTCTCTGTCCCGCTGTCTCTCTCTATCTGTTTCTCTCTCCTCATTTTTAACACCACTAGTCATTTCCACTTAGCATCATTTCACTGTCCTTTTAACACATTATAGGAAATCACTACCATTTGATCAGTGAACATTTCCAAGATGAAAAACATCTCACCCCTTGACATATCATTCTCCTTTCCTCTGAATGTAAGCAATCAGCTGTGCACAGAGTAAGCTGGCACAATGAGTCCACAGCCAGTGTCCAGGTAACCAAGGAGACAGCTCGTTCAAGATGATAATAATGAGAAAGATGACAAAACAGTGAGTTCAGGGAAGTCAAATAGAGTGAAAAGGTACTACAAGATCTCTTAGTCCTGACAGAAAAGTCCTAGAAGTTAAGGAGTCAAAGACTTATAATAGTGAGTGAAAGGAAAATTGATTTGAGGTTTCCCCTGTTAAACTTGAATTAAGTTTATGCTCATTCTTGAGTGTGAATTACATAGGAATCAAAGTTTCTGTTTTAGACTGAGGACAGAAGTAAAAGCAAACATTCAAACAAACACAAAACAGATCTCCAAAGCTAGGGTAATATATGTCATATTATGGCTCCATAATAAATATCAGAATTGACAACATATTCTGTTCGACAGGTGTGGTCAGTCTACTCTAAGATGTATCTTGTTAATGGCAAAGGATGTGTAAATAAACTCATGCAGTATATTTTGTCATTTACAGTGATGAAAATTTTATAGTGTGGGGAATGAAGGAGATGAGGCTGAGACAGAGCTGAGCCATGCAAACAAGTTCTTGGATCCAGAGCAAAGCCAGCTCACTCAGCCCGCATTTGGCCTTTTGTTCCTCTGTTACATGATTCCATAAAGGGTTTAAAGTTTATGGTGATCTAGATAGTTGTATGCTGGTTTGCTTGTTCTCTAGCCTTTCTCTAAAATATTTTTCCTCTCCCAAGTGTGTAAATTCATAGTTCTCTCTTTGGGAAACCAAGGAAAGGTCTCATGAAAAACTCAAGAAATGTAGCAAGCTGTGTAGGCTTGTGAGGTGTCTCTCAAAACTGAAGCCAAACTTGCAGCATTTCAATATATGAAGAATGAGTCTTACATCCCGATTTCCCCATTGCTTTACACCTAGTTATCACTCGATCCTCTCCATTCGTTCCTTATTTATGTTCCACACACTCCCACAGTGTCTCTTTGTCTCTGCCTACTGAGATCTTCCCCTACCCCCAGTTCAGGTCCCATGTGTGGGGACCACTTGCTCTGACCTGTACAGCCAAACACATCTTAAGGGGGGTGATCAGGAGATTAAGAAAAAAAAAAACTAGACACAAATTAACAGAAGAGCTGGGAGCAGGTGGGACCTGATCCTTCCCATGGACAGCCAGGCACAGTCAAGCAGTCTGCATCTCTATTTATGTCTATTCAAGAAAGGGGAGAAGTATGCTCTGGAGTGCAACATCTCAGTGTTCTGCCAAGTGCGTTGTAAGTGAAACTTTCTCAGAGCTCTCTACCTGTAGTTACCAGGGAGGACACCTGCTGGACTGGCTTTGCTTAGTCCCAACAACTTGTTCATATAGCTCACCTCTGGATCAGCTGCCAGTCTACCAATCCTCACCACATAAATTAGGAACTACCAGAGAGGAAAACATACCTCATTCTCCCTTGGAGGGAGCTGAGAGGGGCTGACAAAGGAGATAATGCTAAGCACAGGACTGGACGAGACAGGTATGATGGAAATATAGGAAATGAGGACAGGGCATTCCAGAGAGAGGGAACAAAATTTTCAAAGGTGTAAAGGAGAAGAAAAGCACAATAAAGGACAGCCAGATAACTCAGCAGATTAAAGTACCTGCTTAGGCAGATGCAGGGATAGGGGTTTGATTCCCAGCATGCCATGCCAGTCCTGCACCAGGGCATGCTGAGATGGTGATTGAGACTGGGCATGGTGGTACATGCCTGTAATCCTAGTGTTTGAGAGGCTGAAAACAAGAAGATAACTACAAATCCAATCTGTGTAGTGGGACCCTGCAGGCCCTGCACTAAATACATTTGAGAGAGAGAGAGAGAGAGAGAGAGAGAGAGAGAGAGAGAGAGAGAGAGAGAGAGAGAGAGAGAAGCACAATATGAGGGAAAATGATAATGGATTCAGAATGGACCTACTTTGGAATACAAAGGTGCAGGGATAAACGGCAGGAACTGAGAAAGGGAGAGGAAGGATCACAGAGGCCTTCATTTATACAAGGAACCGCATCTACTTATGAGAACTGTTGGGATCTTCCCAACAATTATATGTCAGGAAGATCCCTGTGCAACTTGAATAGAAAACACATCTGAGCCTGGTGAGATGGAATCCAGTGAAGACAAGATGGGACGTGAACTAAGGTGGTGACAATGTGGGCAGGAATCATCATAAGAAACAGCATCAGCAGAACACAGAGTGCACGTGGACGTGGAGAGCATAGAAAAGGCGCACATTCAAGCATGTGCCTGTGAAGATGAGAGCACAGGACTAAGCCACCTTGGAAATGTGGCGGATTAAGGCATGCGTACATCCAAATCTCAGTCCTCTGTTTTTATTGGAAGAAAGGTGAATCTTTTTTTTTTTTTTAAGAAATTGCAATATATGAAAAGTGAAAAGATAAACATAAAAAAACACTCATAATCCCATTCCTTGGAGATAAACTATGCTAATCATTTAATATACAAGTCAGTAAGTATTATCATTTTAAATTGCTACATGAAAATTTTGTGTATGGCTTTTCTAACTTAATACATTAAGAAAGCATTTCTGATATTTAGAAAATTTACATCTAATGTATATTTCACATTCTGTTTTGTAATTAGTTGCTGAGCATTTTACAATTTCAAAACATTGTCATAGGTCAGTCAGTGTTGCTGACATGTAACTACTAGGAAATATGCTGAATATTTGTACATATAGCCCTTTTGAAAATTTCTCATTGCTTGCTTGAAATTTAAGTAGTTAATGTATGTGCAAACTTGACTGAGTCATGGGAGCCCAGCATGGTTCTGGTTGGAGAAAGGTGTTTTAGATTAAATTGGCATTTAAATTACTGTAGTGTGTCCTCCTTAATATGGTGTGGTGGGTCTCATTCAATATGTCAAGTCAACAATGTGGGAAGAATGAAAAGGTCACCGCTCTTTTTCCCTGGAGTAAAAGGAATCCTTTATCTTCACTGCCTGGAGCTTGGACACTCGCTTTCCTACCATTGGATCAACAGTGAAGCAGTGGCTTTCCTGAGCCTTGAGCCTGATGTATTCAGATGGCATTTGTGTCATCAGAGACTCTCAGCTCTCCAGTTTTATGATTGAAGACCTTGAGACTCATCAGAATCTATGTTTGCATAAGCCACATTTTTTAATAATGATAATTCTTTTTTCTTCTTTCCTTATTATTGGTTCTGTTTCTCTAGAGAACCCTGATTATTACAGATAGGTCAATTCACTTGGAAATTTTGGATGCACTTCAAGAATACAGAGAATTGGGTACTTAAGGGATATGAACATATATTTCTTTTGGTGGCTGAATTCTACCTTTCCTGAGTTCTAACTCTTCATTTTATGCACATAAGGCTTATCCATTGTTAATCATTACTAGCAAGGATTTTTTAAATATTTTTTCTGACTTTAATAGCTTATTTCCTTTTATGCTGGAATATATAAGGACTTTTCATGTCTGCAATTAAATATTGAAAATGTAATATTGGACATTTTCTTCACATTAAAGGGGTTCATTAATATCAACCACATCTTTAATATCACCACATGCATAATACAGATAGAATCCTTTAGAAATTTTGACATAAATTATCATTTGTGAAGCCTATTTTTTCACTTAAAACATATTCTACATGACACTGTGATTTTCACACCTGACAAAAAGGATTTAATGAACTAATTTAAATTTAAGATGACATGATAAAAATATCATCAATTTCTCTTGTTGTCCTGCTTAATCAAATGAATGCAGTTAACGTCTCTGAGATGTTACAATTGTTGAACCATTCAGTGTGTTGAAAGATCAATTTGTTCTTACATTATGCTTGGATGACTTTCATTTTATAACACTAAACTTAAAAAAAAATAAATTTATTTAAATCAACTTTTCTCACCCAGAATGTAATGGTTCAATGGCCTCCAAAGGAAAATTTCCTTGAATCCAACCTGCCTTTCTTTATGTTTTCCAGTCTCCTTAGTGAAAGATGATTTTATGTCTATCTTTCTCATGAATGTGTTGACTTCACTTTTATCCTTTTCTGAAAAGTTTCTAAAAGAGTGTATTATAATAGCTTCTCTAACTGGTGACTTCCTTGTGTAGAACTCCTACCTTTAAAACATTTTCAAAATGCCTATAGGAATCAACTTGTATATGTGCATAGAGCCCCTGGGATACCAACTGGAGAGAGTTGACCTGTGACACACTGAAGCTTTAAGAACACCCTAGGTAGTATTTAGTGTCCTTCAGGTACTGGTTATGTGAATCTTGAAATAACCAGAATCTCTTCAATAGTTGTATCAATATATCAAGATATAGAAATAAAAATTCACATCATTGGCAAGGTCAGCTGCTCCACTGGCCCATGAGCTCCTCACTTGATTGTTTTCAGTCTCAGTAGGGGCCTGAAGGGTAGGGGCATTTGTTATCTAATGTAAGGGAGCCTATTGCTCTGAGTAGTAATTCCACTTAATGGCATTAACAAGTTTATATTTATTGCCTTTACATCTTTCTGTCCATGGTGAAACTCTACATGGTAAAATCTATATTTCTGTTTGATAGGCTTGATCATATTATTTTGTCCTCTATGATACTGTCTTTGCATCAATATTCAACAGGTTGTACAATCTGAGGTTCTTCTTCTTCTTCTTAATTATTATTATCATTTTTTTTTTGCAGAACTGGGGATTGAACTCAGGCCTTTGTGCTTGCCAGGCAAGCACTTACTCTACTGAGGCAAGCACTTATTCCCCAGCCCCTGAAGATCTCAGTTTAACCTTTAAAATTCTTAATTTTTTCTTGGCTAACTCTATTAAAGAAACTTTTATTTCTCTACACAAATTATTATATAAAATTTGGCAGGCTTTACTTTTGATGTTACTTGGTCTGTTAACATGAAGGGAGGGAGCAGTGGCTGAGGAATAACTGGAGTTATATAATGGGAATAACTGGGGTGCATTGCCACACACTGGTATGTAGGAGGACAGTGGTTACAGATTACTTAGGAAATTCCAAAAAATAAATCATGCTGGAGAAAATTAGAATGTCATTTCTTCTAGAAATTCTGGAGAGACCTGCTTGCACATTAGCTTACCCTTAGTGTTTGCATGAACCAGCCTAATAATTTTCTGTTGGCCTGATTGTGATGTTTTGAGAGTGACGTTTAACTCACTGCACTTCAGTATTTCGAAAACTCCAGCCCAGCTTTAATACAATTTCTCTTATTTTTCTGGTTTGTATGTCTGTATTGTGTGTCTGTGTTTTTGCATTTTTCAAGGGAAGACCAATCTACACATCTGTCTGGTATAGTCAAGAGATTTTTGTTTTTTTTTTTTACTCTGAAAAGAACAGGCAATTGGTGAACTATGTTCAAATTAGGACATATTCTCAAGCACCAACATCTGGGGCAGCTCAGATTTCTAAATTCAATCATATGACAAGCTCTTTAATTGGAACATTATCAAAGTAGAAAACTCATGTGCTGATCCTGAATTAAGGACTGAGGCTGAGGGAGGCAGAATTCCCTTGGCATGAGCAACCTATTAAGGGATTAACATTCCCCAATAAATCATCATCATTCAATATATAACCACGTGGAAATTGGAAATGATTTCCCTGCCCATAGGTCTGATATATTTCAGCCTGGAGTCATCATTCGGCTGTGTTGTCAGAGCTGAGCAAAGAGAATGACAAACACTGAAGACACACATATATGGAAGGAATTTGCAAGCAGCAGTTTTCCCATTAAGATGTATCATATTGAATGCACAAAGGAGAATTCTGGCCCTAATTTAGTTCAGCTTTGTATTTGGCCCATGTTACCTGTAGAGTATTTGGGCAAATTACTGATGTCAGTTGTATTTCTCTTGGAGACAAGGGAAATAGGTTATTGGCACAATAAAACATCCAGAGGCATTTAAAATGTCAGTCTAATCGCAAGAACCAGTAAGGCTTTTAATTACCTTCTGTGCAATTTTTTTTTTAATTGCTCCAATGGTTGTAGCGCTTGGTAAGTTCCTGACAGAGCAGCTGCAACAAACTTAATTTAAACATTTTTTTCCTGAAGCTCTTTGAAAATAAGGATCTAAAATGCAAGGTAAATGTGGGGACTCTTTTTTGTTTCAGGTTTTCCATAGGAATTCTTGCTTTTTTTGGTCTCTAATAGAATCAAATCTATATCTTTATCCAACCATTTGCAGTTTTTTGTTTGCAGATGACATTGTTTGAAACAGGTATCAGTTTGTCATTATTATCCCTCTAGAATATTCTCAGTCAACTAATCTGCAATGCTAGACCATCACTCGTCGCAATTCCCCTGTTCTGCCTAGTTTTTCCTTAAATTCCATCTTGAAAATAAGATACAGAGTTACTTTCATGAGACATTAGACCTTGACAGGAGGGAGATTTTTTTACATGCTTTATACTCCTTTACATGTAACTTTCAGCTTTATTTAACAATTCTTTAGTTATGTGAAAATCATCTCTCTGTCTTAAGGCTTCGATCTCTTCCCCAATAAGTATTTTATTTTTTATTAAGGAAACATGTGGTGTGGAGTCATGAAAAGCACATGGGCTTTAAAATCTAAAACATATGGAACTGAACCTCAATTTTCTATATACTAACTTTTACAGCCTCAGTTTGCTTCTGTAAGGCAGGAATGATGCTCCTGTAGCAGAGTTGTTATAAGGGTTCGATAAAGTAAAGTATAAAAAATGACATGGAGAGTGTGTTCAGTAAGAGTTTGTCACTGGGCCCTACCTCTACACCTTCTATTAGTCCCTCATCTGTATGGGTGTGGTCATGCCTGCATTGCTAAACCCTGACACATGGGAAGCTGTGCTTCAATTTAGACCATGGGCAGGAGGAGCTGAGCTGAGCTGAGGTTTGTTTGTAGTCTTCAAAGCATTTAGAGTGTTTCTTTAGCAGTACCTTTATAATTGTTTTGTTAATAATTAAACATTATGCTGTAAAGTTAAATTGATTGGGAGATGGGTTGGATGGTTAGGCTGACTTGAGACTAGCTTTCTAAAAATGTTTGATTAGAGTCATAAATTATGGAATCTACATTTTCCTGATTTTATGTAGTTTTATATTTTCTAAGACCATAAGGTCAACTGTTTTGAGCACCGGAACTACAGGCTATATTTAATGAAAAATAAATAAATAAATAAGATATTTTAGTTCAGTGACACAGTAGAAATCACTATACCTTCCTGTTTCTCTTTTTAAGGACCTAGTTCTGTGTTCTAGGAACACCTATTTGATCAGCACTTCTACAAAAAGGCAAGCCCCTGGTTTCTTGGGTGGTTTTTGCTGATAGATCACAAAGTTACACAGAAAAAAAAAGCTATAGCCATGATCTCTTAAAGAATATCAGAGAATGAAGAGGTTTCTAGTGACTATTGGTCTAAAGAAGGCAGAAAATGAGAATGGATTAGAAATTCTTAGAAGAAAGGTTTTCAAGGTCCAGAAAATGACTTGTATCACTTCATGTCAGCTCTTTGCCATTGTTTTTTGCCTTCTATGCACTTACTCCAAACTTCCCTAAATTCCAGGCTTCTTAGAAAGGTAAGGAGCTCATTCACTCCCCAGTCACCTGAATCCACACCTCCACTGTTTCTGCTTTCCTATTAATGGTGATGCTTCCTTTCATTCATATATCCAGCATTTACCAAATCTCCTTTAAATACATTCTAGTCATATGTAAGAATACACAAGCAATTTCTTTATGCTTAGAACAATGCTGCAGTAATCCAATTTATGAGTAACACCCTGACAGTGTGGAAAAGGGGCTAATCTGAGATTGAAATTAGGGTATATAAAAACTTGAAGTCCCAAATATTTTTCCATTCTTGATTTTTTCTTTCTGTGTGGGAAAGAAAGGACAGAAGGCAAAAATTTCAACTTTTAATAGTCCAATAGTAGCATTTCTTTATCCTTTATGAGGAATGGAGATAGGCTCTTTGGATAGACAGCAACTACCTATATACCTAGAAGACAGCTCAGAAGAAGGGGCATTTCTTAGGGAAGGCTCAATAACATTAATAAAGCTACTTAAGATTAAAAAATAAAAACAAGGAGCTACTCAAGTAGCTAAGCAGATTAAAGCACCTGCAAGCAGGATCAAGGGCCAAGGTTTCCATCCTGGGATCTGCCCTGCTAGCCCTGCTCCTAGGATTCACTGAGAAGGCAATTGAGACTTGGAATAGTGGCATGCACCTGTAATCCCAGCACTTGGGAGGCTGTAAACAAGAGAATCACTATGAGTTGGATCTAGTAGTGAGACCCTGAACATCCTGTAGACCCTTCCCTAAAAAATAAAAAGTAAAGGCCACACAGAAAACAAATTAAAATTTTAAAAATAGAAAATGAAAAGGCACAGAAGCAAAATGCAACCTGAGTCTAGTCCACAGGTCAAATCCAGGGGACAATGGGACAGAGGAAATCTGAAAATATCCAATTGAATTTTCTAAAACAACAGCAGCAGGAAAAAAAAATGCACACGAGGCTCTAGAAGAACTCAGAACACAAAGAATTTCTCAAGTTAAAAAAAAGATGATGACCATAAAGTCCATGCTCAGCAAATCAAAATAGATATAGAGAAACAAATATAGGAGCACAGTGCTGGGGAGATAACCCAGTAGAATAAGCACTTGCCTGGCAAGTGTAGGGTCCTGAGTTCAATCCCCAGTATTGAAAAAAAAAAAAAAAATATATATATGCACAGAAAAATGATAAACACTTATGACAAGGATACACACACACACACACACACACACATATATATATGTATATATATCAGATATAAACTGGTCTCAAATCACAAATCAAAAGAAATAAATTAGCAGAGTGCGTCAAGAATCAAGATCCAATAGTATACAGTATTCAAGAAACACATTTAAACAAAAAACGAATTCATAAGTTGAAAGACAAAAGATAGAAAACAATTCTCTTTGCCATAGGAACACAGCAAAAAAACATGCATAATGTGAACTTCAAACTAAGACAGGTAAAAAGAGATAAAGAAGGACACTCATACTTGTTAAGGGAAAAAATGAAAGAAGAAGCAGTAACAATCATAAATATATGTGCACCAAATATGCAGGTTCACTCAACTACACAAAAAATTAGCATACATTAAAATAACATAAAATAAGCAATAACAATTATATTGGGGAATTTTAGTATCACACTGTCACAAAAAATTGCAGTAACTACACAAAAATAATAAATACATATCAGAACTAAACCAAAACTATGAACAAATGGACTTAGTAGATGTCTATGAGGATTCTACTTCACAACAGAAGAATGCACATTTTCCCTCAGGGGCATATGGGGTGTTCTCCAAAACAGACCACATACTATCCCATAAAACTGGAGTAGATGTTCTTCATCTCAACCTGATAGAAACTCTATGTATGACAAACTAACATCCACTACTATACTAAATAGCCATAAATTGAAACTGTCACTCTAAAACTGGAAACAAGACAAGAACATCTAATATCACCATTCCTATTCAATATAGTTCTGGAAACGTTGGCCAGATCATTAGACAAGAGAAAAAACTGCAAGAAATAAAGTAGCAAAGGAAATTATCATTATTTGCAGATGACATGGTAATATACACAGAACACCCCAAAGTTCCACCAAAATATTTATAGGTTTGAAAAACAGATTTGGTCACATGTCTGGAATACAAATCAATAGTTAGAACTTGATAGCATTCCTGTACACAAATAATTAACTCGGAAGGAGAAGAATTAGGGAAACCATGCAATTCATAATAATACGAAAACAAGAAATACTTAGGAACAAACCTAAAGAAGGAAGTAAAATATTATATTAACAAGGGTCATACTTTGAAAAAGATAATAGAATAGGACATCAGAAAATACTCTTGGGTAGGAAGTATCAGTACAGCGAAAATGGCCATACTTCAAATTTGTAATAAAGATTTATACCACAATACCTCGCAGAATTAGAGAAAATATTTGAGAAATTCATTTGGGATTAGAAGAGATAGAGAATAGAAAACACAGTTTTGTACATCAAAGGCAAGGAAGTGACCAACACAATCCCTAACTTGTAATTGTATTACAGAGCTGCAGACATTAAAAATAGCATGGTATGGGGAAAAAGGAAAGAAAAGACCTGTACATCAGTGGAACCTCTTTTTAAATAAATTATGCTGGAAAAAACTGGCTTTCCACATGCTGCAGACAAAAACTAAACCCATGCTTATCATCATGTGCTAAACTGAACTAAAAATGTATCAAAGATCTAAATATAAAAATAGAAACACTAAATCTTCTGAAATAATACACAGAACTTGTGAAGATATACATGTAGGCAAAAACATCATGAACAAAACCACAACTGCATGGGGAATACTACAAAGAATCCACAAATGGTATCTCATTATATTGAAATGTTTCAGATAGCAAAAGAAAAATCACCAAGAGAGGGAACAGATAACCCACAGAGTGGAAAAGATCTTAGCAAATTATTCTTAAGACAAGGGACTACTATCAAGAACATATAAAGAACTGAAAAAAAAATAAGAACCAGGTTTAAAGCTCTATTGAAATATGGACACCAGAGATGCACACATACTTCTCAGGTAAAGAAATACAAGCAGCAAATAAATACATGAAAAAATGTTCAACATCATTGATTATTTAAGAGGTGCAAGCTAAAACACACTTAGATCCTAACTCACCCCAGAAAGAGTGCTTTGATGAAGAAATCAGCCAATAACAAGTGATGGAGGAGTTATGGTGGGAAAGGAACCTTCTCTATTATAGATGGAAGCTTAGACTGGTGCAACCAGTGTGGAAATCAATGTGGAGACTCTGAGCCTCTGTTTGATCTACTTTCCCACTTCCTGTTATCCTCCCAAAAAGAAGTAAAAGCATCATGTGCACCTATGTTCACAGCAACACAGTTTATAATATCTGAACCATGGACACAACTCAAATGTCCTTCAATTGATGAGTGAATAAAAAATGTGTTTTATAAAAATACAACCGAGTACTACTCAGTCATAAAAATAAGCTTTAAATTTTTTTTTTTTTTTTTTTTTTTTTTTTTTTTTTGAGACAGGGTCTCACTATGCAGTTCAGGCTGGCCTTAAGCTCACTTTGTAGCTCAGGCTGGTCTCGAACTCACAACAATCCTCCTGCCTCAGCCTCCCAAGTGCTGGGATTACAGGCATGCGCCACCACGCCCGGCAAGCTTTAAATTTTTATGGCTTAGTAGTGGAGCTTAAGACTATACTCTCAAGTGAAATAACTTGGACACACATGCAAATATTGCAGTGTCCCTCTGGTATTAGAAACTGAAAGTATAAATAAACCAAAATATATCTGTATGACAGATATTGTGAAATAGAAAGTAATTGTTGAGAAGAAAAGGAGAACTACTAAAAAAAGAAAAGAATTATTGTGGAGGAAAGGAGGAGAAAAACATGAGAAAAGAAAGACAAAATGGAAACAGAGCTTTGTGAATAAGGTTAGGTAGAGAGTTTGAGAAGGGAAAGGAATAGGAAAGAAAAGAAGAACAAAGAAACACCATGTACAGGTGTAAATTCCTTATGACAGATGTGATCATTATGTATTGTATCACTTTTCCACTTCCCTCATGATGTTCCCTGAACTTGTACTTTAAATCTTTCTTGGACACCCAAACTGGAATCGTATTTATGAGAAATTTCTATGTTCATTTCCCTAAAAAGATCCTCTGGAAGGGACTCTAAAATGGAATCACTTGTGGGAAAGATTGATGAAGGGGCACTACACATGATGAGAAGCACAGCATTGCTAACCTTGAGCACATTGTAGCATCACATTTCTAAGACTCATTTGAGTAGACTTCATGGTGCACTGAACCATGCATAATCAAGGGCCAGTGAAAAATGGCTGCATTGTCAATTAAACATTGGATTTGATTAATGCCACCAGCACAGTGAAGGTTGAAAGATACTCCTCAAGCTAGCAAGCACCAATTCAGAAGCTTCCTAAAAACACCGGAATTTATCAGTGTTTGTATTTAAGGAGAACGATTTCCTGTCATCATAGAAGAGAAACTCCAGTACTTTCTCAAATCATTGATAGCAAGGAATAAAAAGTAGGATGTACAAGGAAAGGGTAATTTGCTGATAAAAGACTGGACGATAATTTTGAAAACTATGTTTCCTCTGAAATATTTGATCAATTTAGACTTTGGAAAACACAAGTTTACCACGAAAAGATGAAATCTGCAAGGAACATCTACCTGGCCTGAGAGGCTGAAAGTAAATTTCAGGGTTTTTTACTGTAATGCAACATTGAATTATTCCAAGCAATGAACACACTGTCTCAGAGTGGAGCATAGGAACAGAGCATGCTGTTATGCCATTTAGATAAACAATTACTCTGACAACTGAGATAGACAATCAATTAAACAAAAAAGACACTGCAGGCAGATAGCCATCTGCAAATGACATATAGGGGTCATAGCAAAATGCTAAATGAATGTGAAATGCAATCCATAATTATGACTTAAAGAAATCCTCCAAATAGGGGGTAAGAAGTTGCAGGTGCATTGATGGAAAGGTAGAACTGACCCACATGCTTCAAACTGTTCCCTCTGAAAGAAAGTGGGTTGTGTAGGGAGCCATGATTAGTTTTGTTGAGCCTAGAACTGGTTCTCCTTGTAAAGATCACCTGAGTCTGGGAGTGATTTGGATAAGACTAATATTATGTGCTTATCCAGGGAAGATATTGTGGGGTTATAAACTGAACTGAAGATCCTGGAATTATTGATAATATGCCTTTCCCTTTCAAAGACATCTTGAGTGGGTTGATGGTTTATTGTATTTATAACTCATTACTGTTTTCTATTCATTACCTTAGGAAACAGGTAATTTATTCCTGGCTCTACAGTGTAGTGGGAAGCAGGTGGATCTCAGCTACAGAGACCTAGATTGTTGAATCTTCATAGTCTACCAATTGTGTCAACTAAATTTCTTCATCTATAGTATTAGTATGACTGTTGTCTTTATGATGGTGTTGTAAATATACAAAGCACCTCTCTAGTGTACTGCAATATTATTAACCTTTCAGTAAAAAATAATAGAATTCAGGATAAATCACAAATGACCCAGATTAGGTTATAGGAGTCCAAGTCTGATTACTGAACCATGGTGACCAGTAGAGAACATTTCCTGGATTTACAGTGGCAGGAAGTATGAAAGCGGGCCTCAGGCACTGCTTTTCAAAATCTATAGAGAACCGGGGGCCTTGTGCAGAAGCTGAAAACTGCTGAGCTCAGGAACTATCAGGGCAGGTCCATGCCAGGAAGGTGTGGGACTTTCAGGAAGATGACCTTTGCTTGAGGAATTTGGTGGCCTTGCCAGGCCTTCCTTTGGACTACACTGCAGCCTATGATATTTTCGTCCCTCTTGATTCCCTGTTTCTCTCCTTCACTCGGGGTCGAATGATATCAGAGCTTGCCAGCTCTCTCAGCTCCCTTATTCTCTCACAGGGCTTTGCCTTAATAAAATTCTTTCATGTGGAATCACATTTTAGCATCTGCTTCTGAACTTACATGGGACTAAAATGCAGTACATGTGCAAGGGTATGACATCTTCCTGGGCCTGCTGTGCAGGCCCCACTCCCAGGGCATGCTCAGATGGCAACTGGGACTGGGCACGGTGGCATACGCCTCTAATCCCAGCACTTTGGAGACTGTAAACAGGAGGATCACTACAAGTCCAATCCAGTAGTGAGACCCTGAACAACCTGCAGACCCTGCCCTAAAAAGATACAGGAAAAAAAAGGATATTATATCTTCCAAAGATATATATTGTGGCCTAAAAAATTATTTTATATTTTAAATTGAATACTGCTAATTAGGAATGGATACTTTTCAGGCATTCTACAGTAGTATACTATTTTCATTTAAATGTAAAAAAAATGTTTTTCCAAACTTCTCTCATTGTTTCTGCCTGGCAGTCTGTGGTGGATCAGAACGACTCTGACCAGTGAAGCCCAAACATGTCCTATGCTTTGGAAGTGATTTTCCTCTTTTGATTTTATTTGACTCTTCTCTACCTGCATCATCCAACCTCAATATCCTCTAAGAAACCTTCTCTGACAATTCCAGAAACTTTCTTTTTCACCTTTGCCACCTGCCTTAATACATTAAAGTGATCACAACTTGGTTGTTACACAGATTTATCTTGGCTTTGTGAAAACAATAACTTTATGGAAAGATTATAATTCCTTTTTTAAAAGAAATTTTGTTAAAAATTTTGAAGTGTGGTGAGCATTTACTCCTAAACCGTTTACACACCACTTTTAACCTCTTAAAGCAGATCTGACGGGGATGCTCCTGGAGACCATTTCTTGGCCTTGAAAGAGCTTCTGTCACGTTATGCCACAGACACTTCTGTCCTTTGGACATACTCCACTCCCACCCACCAAGAAGTCTGTTTTGCTATTTAATTCTAGGCACCTACATGCCTAGAAGAGTTCCTTTATGTAGCTGTGGGGAATTTTTTTTTACTTTGTTTTATTTTGAAGAGTAAAAACAAACAGGAGAAACAAAGACACAGACAGAGTAACAAGCAACAGTACAAACGATACAAAGTTTCAAAACAAGAATAAAAATCTAACAATGCTTATTTTCATCATCAAATCTGTTGTTCATATGAACAGATATAGGTATGAAAAACTGGCCAAATAATTAAACATTAATGCTTACTTTCAATAAATTGTAATTTTTTTCTTGCCCTTTTTTAGTTTATATATTTTTTAAAATTTTACTATAAAAAGAATACTAATTGATAAGACATTAGAAAAGTTACACATATAGAAGAACAGGATTAGAAATATTCAACGTGTTTTTTGTATTTACTCTGCTGTGTTCAATGTAGTTGCTCAGAATATAGATAATAACATATAGCTAGTCAACACAAAAATTTTAAACATTAACCACTACTTGAAAAATACTGATGGAAATTAGTACTACAGGGTTGGTGAGATAGCTGAACAGATGAAGTGCCTGCTTTAGCAAGCGAAATTCCAGGGTTCGATCCCCAGTCCTGCATGCTGTGCTGCGCCTGCTACTGGGGTATGCTGGGCAAACAAGTCCAGGTGTGGTGGCGCATGTCTGTAATTCCAGCACTGGGGAGGCCAAAAACAAGAGGATCCCTATGAGTTCAAGCTGCGTAGTGAGACCCTGTACCAAATACATAAGAGGAAAAAAAGTGTGTATAGCAATCATTTCAGCTATCCTAATATATACTTGTATAATTTTCCCTCTTACTTCCTATCTCTTTGCCCTTTCCCTCATCTTTATTATTATTATTCCTTATGTTCAGTTTCTTCCACTTCACTATATCTATCATTCCTTTTGGGTGCTATTTATTCTTTCAGGTTCTTACCCTAGGGACACTAAGAACAATAGGCTAATTGAAAGTTGATGGTGTAAGTTTCATTATCTTCTCTGTGACCATCTATCTGTCTCTATCTGAACTTCTAACATGCAAGATTTTAAAAGATAGGAAAGCTGTACCATTATTGCTTATGGAACTATTGAATGGGGCTAAGCAAAGTTGATAGATAAAGAGGCCCACAGATAGTTTATACTCCTCTGTCTGTTTGTGGTTCTCTACTTCCTAGGCCTGGCCACCAACAGAGCTGTGTCGTTGACACAGCCATCTTTCATTGGCACGTGCTTGCCTTCCTCCCCATCCCTGTAAGGACCTGTCTACTGAAGCCACTCTATCAAGGGTACCAGCCCTGCTCTACCATTGCTGCAGACCTTTCTGCCTCCTGTTATGCTTTGCATTTTCCATACCCTGATGCTGCTGAAGATATAGCATGTACTAATCCGCTATAATCACTAGTCAGGTACTTACTTATATTTATATTTAGCCAGAGACTTCCAAAAGAAAGGGCCTCTTGGTTGTCAGTGACCTTAATACCAGTCACTAGTAATAGGTAGATGGAGGTCTTCTTGTGGACATCTGGAATGTTCTTTTTTTTAATGAAAAGATACTATTTCACATCTGTTGTATGTTTTGAATTGCTGTTCTATATTCCAATTGGGATGTGGAAATTTTTTATGCATCTTTCTGTCCTTAAATATTACTCATTGTTTATTGTCATTTTGTTTGCAAAGACTAAATGAACTGGGTAAAAATCAGGGTTCTTGTTTTCTGAGACCAGTGTGTCCCTCCCTTTTTTGTAGTTAGTCTGTGTGTGGCATTGCAGACAGCTGTAGGCTCTTCTGCCCTTGGCAGCCCTGGGATCTTTGGATCTTGACTCAAAGGCCATGGAGTTTAAAGACATATGAGTTAAAATGCATAATTCAAGGTGCCTTTCCATTTAGGAGTATTTGAATTTGGTGGGGAAGAAATCCAGGGGTAAATTTTCAGGCAATGTAGCACAATTGTGCTTAAGATTATTGGTAATATCTAACCTTTCAAAAATGCCAACTGCATAATGATGGCAGGGTGCTTTCTAAGACACTGCACTGCACTCAGTTCAGCCAGGCTGTAAGAATCTAGTTAATGGAACTCTAATGGGAAATGACTGGGATCTGAGTATAGAAGATTAAAAGTGACAATGCTAATTGACTGTGGAGGTATCTACATGAAGAGGGGCCAGAAAAATCATTTAAGTCTAAATGAAATTGGACTGATTTGATATTTGAAAAAAGTATTACCTTCCTGCTCTGGTTGACAGGGTGAATTAACTGTTTCATGTTTCTTAGAGAAGAACCTTTGTGAAACAGTGAACTACTATTTTAGAAGTAAAGATCTTTTCTCAGCTCCATTAGCAAACAGAATTTCAGCTAGCAGCTCCCTTAACACTCTGGTCATGGTGCTGTAGGCTTTGCAACATTAATGTATCTAAGTGTGAAAGGGTTCTAATGGTAAATAGTGCATTCTTCATTGCCACTGAAGACAGAACACCAAAGAGATTCAGCCACCAATGGATAGTGTGGGTTGGTTCTTTGTAATAAAATTTAGGAATGGTACTAAGTAACTGATATGGCCTGAATAGTTTCTTCCCTCTAAACACTGATGTTGAAATTTGGTATTGTGGCAATGTTGGGAGGTGGGGCTTTTCTGGGATGATAGGTAGTTAACAGGGTCTCTTGGGCCTACATTAATTACCTGTGATATTTAATCTTCATATATCAACTTGACTGGCTTAAGGAATGCTAAACAGATTAGTAAATTACACTCTGGCTGCAACTGTGGGCTGTTTGCAGAGATTTCTGGCATGCAACAAGCTGAGGAGGGAGAACGCCACACACTGATGTGGCACCATCCAGGAGCCTTCTAGCCTTGGTGAAACAAAAGGAAATGAAGAAGGAAGGCAAGTGACCTTTGAGAACTTTCATTGTGCTTTAGCAGGTGTATCTTTTGCTGTTGCAGTAACTTGTGGATATTATGCTTCAGTTTCTTCAGCTTTTCAGTGCAGACTCACATCACTACTCTCCACAAGCTTCCAGGCTTCCAACTCAAATTGATGCTTCATCTTTTTATATAACATTTAATTTTTACTAGTACATGTTTACCACGTATGATGATTATGTGCCTTGTGGGACATTGGTATGCTCACATAAACTCTCTTCATTTTTTGTCCCCTGTTCCTCCCCTTTGCCTCTGCTCTCTCCATCGCTTGGTCCCTTCTCTCTTACAACAGAATCACTGCTTAGCCATGTAGCCAGTCTACAGTTCCTGCACTCAAGTGCTGCTCGTATTTTTGTCATAATAGACAAGTTTTCCAGTCCTTGAACCTTCTAGAAGTGTGTATTTTGTATATGGCACCAATTCTTCAGCATAGTTTTGAGAATAATTCACATTATTACTTCAATAAGTTTTTAAATTTTTGTTTTCATTTTTAGTATGTTTAGTTTGCAGTACATTATGATCATAATGTTTACATTCTATGTGAAGAACTGACACATGCACTTACTATATCAATCCTTTGTCTTCCCTTACTGTCCCCCTTCCCTCCCTGGCAGCCCCCTCCCTCCCTCTCCTGATCCCCATATTTTTGAGAATGATCTATCTCCCTGTTTCCTATTATCTGTCTTTTTACTTTGATCTTCACTTATATTGTAGGTTTCTCCTGTAAGAAAATAAGTGTGATTTTCAAGCTTTGTGTCAGACTTATATCAGTTAACATTATGGTCTCATTTCTTTTTCTTAAAGCATGGGTATAGCATACTTTGTTTACTAAATCTCATATAAACATGCATTGAGATTATTTTAAATTTGAGATTACTGTGACTTATGCTTCAGTAAACATTATTATATAAGACTTGAGTGGATGTACATTTTCTTTTATTTTGGGTAGATACTAAGAGAGGAACTGCTGGCTCACAATGAGTAGGTATATGTTTAACCTCATTTAAAAAATTGCCATGTATTTTGCCCAAATAGGCTTAAGATTTTATTTATTTATTTTTTTTTTATTTTGTATCTTTTATTTTTTATTATTATTTTTTGCTTGGCTCAGGATGCTTTCAGGGCAGGTCTGGTAAGGCTTGGGGTTCTGGGGATTGAACCACAGCATCTTGATTGGTCTGTTTAATCATTCATTTAAACAACTGAGCTAATAGGCAGACCCCCAAGATTTTAAAATCTTAGCAATACTATGTGGAACTTCTGTTTATTTTCACATAGTGTTATATATCATTAATATTATCCATTTTATTGGGAATGAAGTGATAATTAACTATGTGCACTTTTTGATTTGTGTTTTGCAGATGACCAATAATGC
>PVKA01027509.1:0-30443 GCA_004027165.1 Ctenomys sociabilis
GCAGCTCAAAAATAAAGATATATTAGGGGGTGGGGGAGGACACTGGTCTAGGTGCAAGGCACACTTAAAGCAAGTTTTATGTTTGGTTGTATTTTCTTTGTATATTATAAACATTTATTTAACTTGTTGCGGTTTGAAGTAAAAAATTTCCAAAATGTATGCTCAACAATAATCATTAAAATGTTTGCAGCGTACAAAAAAAAAAAAAAAAAAAAAAAAAAAAAAAAAAAAAAAAAAAAAAGCAAATGTGAGATTATTGCAGGGCTAATACCTAGACCTTCTCTGGGTGGCATTTAGTTATCAAAAGAAGGGACAGGAGAATTCAAGAAGGGGGGCTCAAGGACTTCTCCAATTAAGGTACTAAGTTAATTTTCCCAGGAGTGAGATGCCTGAGGCTACCATCTTTGTCTAGGTGAGGTTGGATCAAGGTGTCTTTAGTTGTGATCTTCTCTTATCCTTTCAGAATGCTGACTTCATCCACCATTACAGGAGTCAGTAGAGATGAGTGAGTCACAGAGGTTCACTAATTTGAGATTGGAACTTTAGGATCATGGCACCAGCAGGACTGGTTTCTTTGAAAGCCACTCTCCTTCACTTTGAATTAGTTTCTCTCTAGTTCTGTCTTCATGTGATCTTTCCTCTGTGTTCACACTGTATACCCCTTTCTCTCAGAAGAACAAAGTCCTATGGGATCGGTGCATTAGCTCAACCTTAAAACCCCAAACCTCATTAAAGATCCACTCTCCAAATACAGGCACAGAATGTGAGGACTTCTACCCAGGAAAGTTTGGAGAAATGGTTTGGCAAGATGTACAAAAAGTCTTCATGATAAGGGAGCACTTTTACATTTTTACCAAGGCTACTTACTGGTCAAGGCAGGAGAATGAGGAGTAGACTCAGATTACTGCTTTGTTATCATGAGGGCTTCTACATAATGAAGTTAAAAATCTACTTTGATCACTGAGTGATAATGAATATTTTTTTGAAAGACTAAAAGTAGTGGAAAACTTTGAGTACTTGCATGCCTTAGTGCCAAAGCACACCATCTGATCATTTCTGAATTACCAACAAGGGTTGCATACAGTGAGACTAGAACTGACAAAAGCAGATGTCTTTACAGACCTAGATTCCTTGATAAAAATGGGAATGATAGGATTCCCTAAGTAAGAGACCACAGTGAGATACTAAACTACCCGCAACCATACCGACGCAATTATCACAAGAAGCTACACAATTTGTTAGTGGCAGATACATAAAGAGCTTCTCTACATTAACTATTGCCCTAGCTTCAGACATGATGGTAATTTTTTCAAAAAATGCTACACTCAGGAGTAACAGAAAGTTGATACTGTTATCAAAGACCTGCAGGAGGCAGATGTTGTAATCTGAATTAGACTATCTGTTTCTCCAGTCTTATGGATTTAACAATCATTTGGATGCTGGAAGTGGAACTAGACTAAAACAATTTTACCAAGTAGAGCCCCAACTTGTGCTACCTTTGTTAAAGCTCAGCAATACACTTACAGCTCATACTACCTGCAAATGGCCTGGCCAAGTCTGCCTTGTTTATCTTTACCATGAAAGAGAGCCGGAAACACCTCTCACTGTCATGGGAGAAACAGCAGGATACACCTACCATCCTGACAAAGACTGTAATAAATTTTGTGGGGTCAGAGATGTAGCTCAGTGGCACAATACCTGTCTGGCAAGCATGAGGTCATGAGTCCAATTCCCAGGACCAAAAACTAAATAAACTTTCCTATTTTTTTGCCACAGTATAACCAAAGAAGCTGAATTTTCTATGTATTAGAAAGAACATTATATTATATTCTATCAATAACACCTAATAAGTAAATGAGATAAATAACAGAAGAGCAGACCCTCTGCAGAATGCAGTGGTAAAACTCCAGTGCCCAGACAGTGGAAAACAGACACCACTGACAGAGCTTCAGGGATCACATATTTTGTGTCAAAGGGAGAATGCTGAGATAAGAACATATAAAACCTCTTTGGCCAGAGTGAAAAGCATGGCTGGTTGATTGCTGGAGACCTGAAAAGAGTCTAACAGATGATCAACAAAAATAAGGAAAAAAGACATTATCTACCGGAGTGGACACAAAGTGGACAATGTAGACACCAACGTGGATACCGTTACTCTGTGAGCCTACCTCTTCTCACACACGATGTATGTGGCAGATTATATTTTCTAAAGAAGGCTACAACAAGTCCTCAGATTTTTCAGGTCCTCCTTAAGGGTGAGCTTGATACCATTTCCATCAGATGATGCTATCTATATTTCCCTTTTCTCTGCCTTAAAATAACAGGACTGTGTTGTTGATCCATGTGACCTCCAAAGTACAGTCCCAAGAAACTATAGCTACCCTCTCGCCACACTTGATCCTGCCACCATGCTGTGAAGAAACATAAGCCACTGGAGAGTCCACATGGAGCGGCCACACATCAATGTTCTCTCCATCTGCCCTGCAGAGATGTCGGTATCTGCCAGAGTCTCAAGCATCACACGTGTGAGTGGATACCCCTCCATATAATTCTAGTCTCAATGTGTGAAGTTGCCCTGTACCTGCAAGTCTTCCCAGGTGAAGGTCCGGTAATCAACCAGCATGGATAAGACACTGACCTCTTGGTCATGGCATGTATGACTTCTTGGCCCAGAGTCAATTATGACACATGTATGAGGCTGTTTTAAGTTGTAGTGGCTTATTACAGAGAAACAGCAATTCAGAAGAAAGCCATTGGGTAAGAATACATACAGTATGACCTGAGTGGAAGGCATCAGTCCGCTTGTCCTCTGCTACACTAACGTTAGTCTAGTGGGTATAAGGGAGAAACCATAGTAAAATATGGATGTTTTGCATGTACTGAATTTAAAAATTTCCCTTTATCAAAGCTGACTTAACTGTCACTAGATGTCACAACTTGCCAGAATGAGAGACCCTGGCTGGACACATCATTCCTCAAAGAAACTAGCCAACCATTTAGTAGTAGACGAGTACACTGTGCTCCATTTGCACAGAAATGAAGAGCAGAAATTCATCTTAATTAGACTTGACAGGTATTCTAGGTGTGAGTTTGTTTCCTGTCTACAGGACTTCTGCAAACACTTCAGAATACATGAACGACAAAGACAGAATATTTCATAACATTGTGCTAAACAAAGAGATCCCATGGAGAGGAAAAAAAAAAAAGCAACCACAATGTGAACACAATCATAGACTCTGCCACACTGTCACATCACGTTCTGACGATCTGTTGGCCTGACTGAATGCTAGAACAGTCTTTTGAAGCAGCAATTAGCAGATATAGCAGCTTGGGTGTAACCTCCTGAATGCTCTGGACAGCATGCCAGGATTGAGTATATTCCCAATCTATGACCTAATTTATGCACATTTGCACCTACACTAGGTAGAATGCAAAGGCCTAGGGGCTTAGAGTTAGAAGTTTATGTGACCCTCAGTTACATCCAGGGAACCATATAGGGTATCTGTGTTTCTTAAGAGCAGAAGTTTGGCTCTACATGGCTGAGATATCTGACCTCCTGGAGTATAAACACTTTCCCTAAAAGCAGCAGCAAAAGTCTCAAACTACTCTGACAGTTGCCAACTATTTATTTTTGGCTCAAAGGGCATGCAGGAAATGAAAGAAAGTGCCTTTCAGCAGAGATAATTGAATTCGTTTTCAGGAGATGACACCCCTGTTACACAACATAAACAGGAAAGAAGATACACAGCATCAAGGTGGTCAACGGGAACAGCAAGTGGTACTCCCTTATGTAGGCCTGACCAAGATATTGACCAATACATCAACTGTGACCTGACACTGACTGTGGGTCAGGATCCTGGTGCTGTTCAGTTCAGTTCATTACGGTCTCTGTCCAGTTCATCAGAATCACTAGCTGAAGGTAAGGGGAATCTAGAGGGGAGATAGAAAAATAGAGATGATGCAAAGCAGCCATGATTCTAAGACCAGGGACAATATCAGGGACTGAAGTTTATTGCAGTTTCTTTCTTCTCATAAGACTCCCTAGAAAGGGAAGCTCATTCCTGCATGACCAGTTTTTGATGAGATAAACCCTTCTAAATAAGCAAATAGGAGCAGCACAAGAAGTGACATCTAAAGTTAGGAAGCTTTATTCAGATGCTTCTGCACAAAGGCATCCATTGTCCCAGCTTCCAAAAGTGTTTACTGCAGACTGTTCACTGCTGAATTCTTTCCAGATTTTTGCCTCCAACCAAAGGGATCTGTCTCCCTGAGAGATACTGTACACTCGTCAGAGGAACCTGTATCTAGTGAGTGGTAGAAAAGGGGCTACCAATGCTTCTATTTAGGACATCTCTGAAGCTCCAGTCACGCTGAACCTCAGAAATTTGTTACAGCTGAACCCAAGTCTGCTCCTCCCTTTGCTAATCCCTGGCTTTCTTTCCCTCTCTTTTCCCTGGAGTGAAAATCCTTTCCAAAGGGTACTCATGATTTAAATCACTTTCATATAAATCTTCCCTGAAAAAGTCAACTTATGGCACACAGGTACTACATACTGCCTTTTCTACAGATTCCATGCTCTGGGAGTAGCAGTAGATCATTTACTTGGCTTGTTTTTGTGGTCTGGGGTCTTGGCCACTCTAGAAAAGCACTCTACCATGCAGCTACACACCTTGCAACCCAATCTGTTCTCATTCCTCCTCTTTATCCTGGCTAAGGCCATGAGCAAGTTGATGCCTCTGCCCTACCCATGCAGCTTCAAATTCAGTCCTGAGGACACCATGACAATAGCACTCGGAAGTCTTCCTCACTATTCTTCATTATTTGCTTTCCCAAAACTTCTCATGTGTGGCAAGAGTTTTCCATTATAATTTGTAAGCATCTAAAATGTCATAATAATTGCTTGGAAAAGATGACAGCTATGAAAGATAAATGAACAGTGGGAAATAGTTAAGCTATCAGAAAATGTTCTTAGATTAAATTCTGAAGAACATTTAAGACAATATAGACTTTAATTTTGGTGACAACTAAATATGTAAATGGCATTTTCAGTTTTGGAAGGTATTTCCTTTTTTAAAAAAAATATCTATTCTAGTTTTTATGGACATTTATTAAATTATTAATCATTTATATAGCACCCAGTTAAACGATAATTCATAACATATAGATGCCCTTAATTTATAGAGGTAGAAATTTATATCTCAATGATTAAGTCATTACCCATCTCACCCAAAATAGACCATGCATCTATGCTATCATAAAACACAAAAACTAAGAGAAGAGAGACATAAAAGCTGGTTATTGCATCTGTAAGTGCTCCCAAATATGGCATTAAATGAGTGAAGGAGTGAAAACATAAAATCTATTAAACTCTTCTGAATTTGGATTTGCCTCATCTTTTGCTCTATTCCTTTACAAAAGCTTGCATTTAATCTGGAATACTAGGTTTCGAAGTGCCTTGAGGCCCATGGGACATCACAATGTATCACAGTTCTCAGTGGAAAAAGTCACATCCCACCAGCTTCAAATATTTGGTCAGGATATGAGGAAGTGAGTGTTCAGAAGAGCAATTCATAAAAGCAATCTCTCCCCACATTTTAAAAACACAGATCTGTGTTAAAAATACAGTATGAGCACAGTTATCACAGAGAATGAATGAACTCCCATTTGTGAAATGTGCGTGTAAGATAGATTCCCAGCACTGCTCCTGCAGCCAAAGTAAATGAAGAGTTAAAGTTCTAGGGACTGCACTGCCTATGAAACTTTGGGGGTGGCCATCAGTTAAAGGAAACATCAGCTGCTTAGAAATGCATGGCACTACAGCTGAACATAATACCTTTCCTGTTCTCTCCTGAAATGGTTTCCTATCGAAGCAGTTTCTGTATCAGTCACACAACTGCCAGAATGGTACAGGGTTATACTATATGACACAATAACTGCATTCAAACAGCATAGGAAAAAATGACTTTTATAGTCACAAATGCTCTAGCTAAAAACCTAAAACAAATCACTAAGCTACGCTAATCTGTGAACTGTGAGGCTTGAGGAGCTCCCTGGCAGCTAAGGGAAGGGCAGCACTTGCGATCAACTGTGCCATTGAGCAATGCAAGGTTTTCAAGAAAAGGGATCCACACATAGAGTCTCCTCAATTAACTGTGCAAAGAGATGTTCAAGGAATACCCAGAGGGAGCCCAAGGAAGAAATCAGGCCAAAATGACATCTAACTATCAATCTTTCTAAGGCCAGTGACTCGTAGTCAGCCTGAGGGAAAATAAACTGGTATACCTGACAGTGGTTATTTTTTATTAACACCACTTTACATAGAGAAATAAAACTACTGGACTCCCACAAAATGTATAGTAGAGCCATTTCTTCATTTTTGCAGGTTACTAATTATGAAGAAGTTTAAAGTATCACATCAGTCCAGAAATATATTATACTAAAGAAAATCTTTAGTATGGGCACTTCAGTGCTAAAAAGGAAAGAAACAATAAAACCTTTCTATTTTAAGTTGAAAAAACTACAGTATAAAGTACTGACATTTTATATATATATATATATATATATATATATATATATACACACACAGCTTATATATACATATATATAGTATAATATATAATGTATAATTCTGGAGCAAAATATATGTTTCTGGGACAAAAATCTAAAATTTACCATCTAAGTTATATTTTACTCATAAACTGAGTTAAGTTTCATGAACAGCACCATGTGACACAGATAACTTGCAGGTTTTACTCACAGCAAGAATAGTACTCACAGAGTTGAGTATAATTTTAACAATACATTTAAAAATACGTAAAGGGCCAGCCAAATAGCTTGGTGGATTAAAGCACCTGCAAGCAGGCGCAGGGGCTGGGAGTTCCATCCCCGGGTGTGCTGTCCCACCCACGCCGGGTGCAATGAGAGGGCAATTGAGACTGGGCGTGGTGGCGCACGCCTGTAATTCCAGCTCTCGGGAGGCTGTAAACAGGCGGACTGCTATGAGTCCGATCTAGTAGTGAGATGCTGAACACCCCATAGATCCTCCCCCTTCCCCCAAAAACAAATGTAGAAATACTCAGCTTTGTATACATATCAGATGTGAGTCTGTTTAGGCACAGCATTTACATGGTAGCTATTATTACACTCTATGACTTTCAGGTTTCAAATCCATATAAATCAAAGTGTAGAGTGTGGTATTAGATACAGAAAGCTTCTAGTGCAAGAAGAAACATACTGTAACAGCAATGGAACACCTATCTCTAACAAAACAAAACAAAAAAGGGGGATATAAATAAAGGACCGTTTTTAAAAAAAAAAATCAAAATTTAAATATCAAAGTGTACCTGGAATGGAAATGTGGAAAAAGACAAAAGAAAGAAGGGAAAAAGATGTATCTATGGATATATCCAGATAATTTGGATAAATTTACCACTAATTTCTGTTGGTCTTTTCAAAGGAACACTTGATGCTTAACTTTTTAATTTTCTTATTTTATTTCTTTTTAATTTCTTATAACTCTTTTGGATTTTTTAAACCAATTTTCAGTGTTTATATCTGGAAACCTCAACAAGTAATTTGAAGGTAACATCATGCAATGCAGCAACCATTGTTGAATTCCTATTATTTTGTTTAGTGAAATTTTGTATAGCTTGTTACTATTTTTCTTGTTATTTTATATTCTTTAAAAATATATAAAAAACAATATGTAATATAAAAAAGAAACATTGTGCACTTGATAAGAGGCAAGTATTTCATTGAAAACCCCTACATTCTACATTAAGATAATTTTCAACCCTAGATGGAAAAATGTAGAAAATGACTCATTACTTGTGTTTGGTCTGTGTACGTACTTTCACCTTCACAAATCACTGCAGTTGTTTTTAATACACTGAAAACTCACGAAGAAGACCACAGGGAAGGCCTGAGTAATGAACAGCGGGCACGTTGCTCATAGCATAGAAGAGATGCTGTCACTACACTGAAGGTTAAACAAGCTACACATGTAATTCTGTGCACCTAACAGTGATATTTCCTCTTTCGACCATGAAAAAGGAAGGCAAGAAGCAGTGTCAAATTCTAATGGTAATGTTTTAAACTCATGAACAATATAAACAGGAATGCATCACAAAAGATACTCCAAAGCAAAATGAAGGCAAGATGAAAGACTGTGTGCCCTGCTGTCAACAGGAAATCGGGGCTGGTTTTGCAAGGGAAAAAGGCAAAATCTACCTGGTTCTTTGAATTTAACATCAATGAATGTCAGCTACTGTTCTGTGAAATCCACTCCATGAATACCCACACACTTAGCCACATCCACTTGTACAATTCATACATTCACGAATACATTTACAGTATATACACATAAGGTCTATAAACAAACAGTGCACACATTTGTGTGTGTGTGTGTGTGTGTGTGTGTGTATGTGTATCTTCTTTAGTTCTCCTCTGATACCAGAAATCTCTGATACTAGACAAGTTTCTTCTCTGCTACTAGCACATTTTCAAAGTGCACCTTTTCCAGTATTATCCCAGAAAGTTAGTAAGTTTGAATGACAGATGTTTTTGTGAATACTATACAAAATTGTAATGACAATGGCACTGCACAGAAAGATGACACCGAGGAAGGATACTTGCAATCCAGCTCCTGCCGTTCAAAAGATGTGATAGTAAAACATAGGAAATCAAAAACTACAAGAGAGATCATTTTGGGCCACAGTCTTGCGGGAGTTATTCTTGGCTTAGGAAAAGGCTGGATTCATTGAAGTGAAGGGTCTTCACAGGAGAGCATTGCACACCCTTCAACAAGTTTACTGCAATGAATCCATGTGCAAAGAGTGCCAGGAATCAAAGACTGAGCTGATACCCATTGTGAAGTAAGACAAAGAAATCTACACAAAAAATAAAATAGCTGTTTCAAGAAAGCAGAAGGATGGCATAGATTGGTGTTAAATATGAATAAAAAATGTGACTCGAAAGGTGGAGAATCATAACAATGGAGCAAATCACAAAAAGAACAAATACAGTAAGATGATAAAAACATACCCGTTTCTTAATCTTACAGCTTTCGTAATTCTATGGTAAGGATGACAGTGAACTCCGAAACAGCCTGGAAGTGAGGTCTGCTCCTCCTACAGACTGTTGTTTGTATATGTGTGGTATGAATGATTAGCCAGAAGTCAATATTCCTAACTGCTAATTTTGCTGTCTACCTACAGACCTGCATAAAGACCACTGTTGTCTACTTAAAGATGTACTAACCATTATGATGAACTAATATGCCAGAGGTATTAATAGCAACTGTCACCCTCAGGGAACTAAGTTAATGACTGTAACCATCTCATTAATTTTATCAAGATGAAGATGGGCTATGGAAGTGATCATTCATTCTCAAGAAACAAAAAGTGTTTGCCAAAAATAATTACAATACATTATGCGTAACAATGTCATCTGATATACACATATTACTATTATGATTTAACAATGAGTTAAGATCTGAGCATTTTCAGTTAATTCTAACTTAACAATTTTTCAAGTGATTAGGTTGGTACATAGAAAACTGCAATTCTGCCCATATTTTCGATCAAAAGTAGATGTTATAAATTTGTGATGACCTTCGCTCATTATTTTTCTCACATTTTATGTTTAAATTACCAATTATAAATATCATTACAAATAGGTTCCTAGCATTATTTTTTTATTTAAATTGATTTCTTTTATATACTACCATTTTTCAACTAGTCTACAAATGAATAATATCAAGTATATTCTTGCTCAGGGCCAGCCAAATAGCTCAGTGGATTAACGCGCCTGCTTAGACAGACTCAGGGGTCAGGAGTACAATCCCCTGGACGTGTTCTGATGGCCCCACCCCGTGGTGCACTGAGAAGATGATTGAGACTGGGTGTGGTGGCACGCGCCTGTAATCCCAGCACTTGGGAGGCTGTAAACAGGAGGATCAGTATAAGTCTGGTCTATGAAGTGAGACCCTGTAGTCCCTGTAGACCCTGTAGACCCTAACTACAGGAAAAAGAAGAATATTCTTGCTCCTTAATACAAAATTAAGACTCATACTATACATACTTAAGCATAAACTTCCCCATGACCATCAGAGTTAAGATGTATTGGTGTTCCTTGGAACTCTTAAATGAGGAGATAGCAGCTTCCCGCTGACTACCGTACTAGGCCTTAACGCTTAGGATCAGGAGGCCAGCCTAGCAAGCAGTGCCCATTCCAGGTGTACACACACCACTGTACCCCAGAGTATCTTCAGTATCATCTTCACACACCTAACATCACATGGGCTGCTAAGAAACACACCACTGGAGTTACTTTTTTGTTGATACCCTGAATTGTGACATGCTGAATATATATTTTCCAGAAAAGAAATGCAACTTACTCTTCCTTCATTCCTAGGCCCTGACTCCATCCTAAAAACTAAATGCCAATCCCATTATCCAGCAGTTGCAGCACAAGCACATGGCTTTTCGGATGAAGAGGGAGGGAATTCTGCATGCTTTCTTCTATCTCGGTTTTCAAAATGCGACCACACTGTTTTAAAACACTGCTGCTGTTCACATTTTTCTTG
The DNA here is from genome assembly GCA_004027165.1 of Ctenomys sociabilis. Lineage (NCBI taxonomy): Eukaryota > Metazoa > Chordata > Mammalia > Rodentia > Ctenomyidae > Ctenomys > Ctenomys sociabilis. The sequence goes on from PVKA01027509.1 coordinate 10,586, forward strand.
TAGATCTGCCCATTCTCCTAAGAGCACAGTACATAGGACAACTGAGGGATAAAGATTAAGCGCTTCCCCGGAAGTCGCACAGTGAAGCTGCAGCTGAAGAAGGAGAAAGCCTCGCTCACCAACAGCTTCTCTCTCCATAGCGCTGCCTTGCCCAGGAAGGAAACCCAATAAGAAAGCACACACATGTCTTTTCATGAAGGCCATGCATTCATCTTAGCCGCTGCACATTTGTAAGGAACAACATCGTGTTTGAAGCCATTCTGGGTCCACAGTCCGCTGCTCCTGGGCAGCACTTCTTTTTCACACTGTAAAAAGACTTTGAAAAGACTTTGAAAAGAAGTCTTTTGATCTGAAAAGGCATTGCTACGTAGGTACCAGGCTTCCAAAGTGCATCTAAATTTCTGCAGGCCTTCCTATGCCACAGGAACCTGTGAGACAACTGTCATGTCTGCGCTAGAACAGGCCAGTTGGGCGCATAGGAACAAACTCCACCTCAGAATCTTGGTGAACATCAATATTTGAGAAAGTATCAGAGGATCACACAATACAATCCTCGGCATGTCTACCCCTGATAGTAAATGCCAACATGGTTTTGTTAAAGAAGATATACCTACTTTCAGTTGAGATAAACTTTCAAAAAGATGCTCAGGCCTACTCACTAACATTGGGGTTGACGTTCCTTCTGTACCAGTAACTCTCCAGCTAGGATACATTTGTAGCTCTGTGTGTCCCCTGCCTTTACCTACATTATGCCAGCCCACCTTCAAGGACCAACTCAAGACATTCCATTCCTTTCAAGTTCCCTCTCATCAACAGCAACTGTTAATTGCCTTTTCATACTTTGACACAAACCTTTATGTCTTTTTCACAGAGCTTTGTTTGATCTAGGTTTTCTCTTGGTCTCATCCCCACATGTATCTTTGTGTTTCCAGTCCTTATTACATAGCTATATGAAGTAAGCATACAATAGATTCCTTCACCTGTGCACTGGAGTTACATGGATTTAACATAAATCTAACTAGAATTCTCATTGGTCACAATTTCAGAAAACCAGCATGTCCTCCTCCATCCTGCATTTTCTCCCCTTTCTAGGATACTCAGATCAAGCCCTCCTCCTCCTCAGTAAGAAGTCCAGGGAACAAAGGCCCAGGACCAATGCACAACTGTACTCAGAAGTCACAGACAGAATCCTTTATCACTTCATCTGAGCCTACACTCCCCTGTATGTTCCCAAATTACACAATTAATCAGCAAGAAATTAAAATATTCTACCACAAAAATGAGCCATTTCCCCTGCCTGAGGCTGTGTATCATCAGAACTTGAATTCTCTCATACTTCCCTTAAAAGACCAGAAAAATCTTACTAAGGACATTCTTCAGGCAGAATTTTTTTCTCTTTTGCTCTGATTGACTTGAGCAGCATTGTAGTTCCCTCAGAAAATAAAATGACTTTGGTATTTGTCATTACTAAAAGCACTGAAACAGGGCTGGCGAGATAGCCCAGTGGATTAAAGGGCCTGCTTAGACAAGCTTAAATAAACTCAGGGTTTGGGTTTTGATCCCCAGCAGCACATGCCATGCCAGCCCCACCTCCAGGGCAGGCTGAGCCAACCAGAGTCCAGGCATAGTGGCACACACCTGTAACCCGAGAACTGGGGAAGCTGAAGCGGGAGGGTCATCACAAGTCCAAGCTATGTAGCAAGCCCCGCAACAACCAAATGATAAAAAAAAAGTAAATAAAAAAAAAGTATAGACACATTTTTCTAATAGCCTTTACTTCTATCTGTTTCAGATATCATCTGCCTTCTGTGCAGCCCATTAGGACTCTGGACCACCTTGCTATGAATCAATCCTTTCCTCTTCAGGCACATATGCTTCCCTTCCAATAAAAATCACTCAATTATTTGTATTTCCCCTGTTGTCATTATAGCAACACAAGACAAAAAATATTCTGCTTGAGGATATGATAATGTGTCACATATCTGACCCCCTCTGGCCACTACACAACAGTACTTAATATTGATTTGACTTAAAAAGCAAGAAGCACACGCCCTAATTTTATGCAAAGTTAGAGAGGTAACATAATAAAAGAAAAAGTTATATGATATAGCATCTTTCATCTTACCATATATATTGAACTGATAAACTGCTGCCTGTATCTAATAGTCCAAAGATTTGTTCTAAATAGCTGAACTCCTCTTCTATGATTATGAATTCCTAGGGAATATATGGTTTCAAGTATTTAGTACAGTATCTCCAGGGTCTCATTACACAGATCAGACTTGTAGTGATCCTCTTGTGTACAGCCTCCCAAGGGTAGAATTATAGGTGCACACCACCACGCCCAGTCTCATCAGTCTTAATTTAATCTGTAATATCAACAGGGAAACAAATAGTGATTAATGATATAAGATTAGGAGTGGTACTATGTCTTTAAAAAAATATTAAGAACCTAATATAATAAGAGCTACATGAGATCACTGTGAAGTAGTATAGTCATGGGAAGAAAATGAAATTGCACTAGAACAGAAAACAGTTAAGTTTATGGACCAGTAATGAAACGTGAGCATTTCAATGATTTGCAAAAGACAAAAGGAAAAAATAAGATTCATTTAATCATTGCTTCTGGACTCCTGATAAAAAAGAGAAACCTCGCAAATATAGGACCTCCAGCTGTCTGGTATGATGAAAAAATCACTGTGTCTTAAATTGGTTCAATTATTTAATATATTGAAGTCTCTTCTTACAACTTTATAGTTTTATAAGGTGAAAAGTTTATTAATAGGATTTGACAATAAAAATAAGATATCGTTTTCAGAGCCAGCCAAATAGCTCAGTGGATTAAAGCTCCTGCTTAGGCAGATGCATGGGCCAGGTTCGATCCCCTGGAGTGCCATGCTGGTCCTGCCTTCAGGATGCACTAAGACAGCGACTGAAATTGGGTGTGGTAGCACCTGTCTGTAATCCTAGCTCTTTGGAGGCTGAACACAGGCAGAGAGCTATGAGTCTGATCTATGTAGTGAGACCTGCAGACCCTGTTGACCCTGTCCTAAAATGCAAACAAACAAACAACAACAAAAAAGATACAGTTTTCTGTGAATGTAAATACTTATCAGTATGCTCTCTGTAGTATATTTACATCAACAGACACTGGAGCAAAGAAGTGAAATTTCATTATGTGGGACTATTCAGTTAAGAGCAATTGTAGTTAACCTAAAAATGGCACTCTATTCATACTTGAAATACATTTAGTGTAATACTCTACATACCCTCCCAAAATACCCAACAATGAGAGTAATGAAGATCTTCCCCAATTTAACCCTGAGCTGACAGAACAACTTCAGCTTCCAAAGCACATGAGTTTAAAGCTTAATGTTAAGATCAGTCTAGGATACATGGCATTTTTCAGTTGCCTTTGTGAGCTGCAAGCCCTGAGCCCAACATCTGCATGATTTCCTAAAGTACGAGGACCAGGTCAGACAACAAGAATCATGAATCATTTCTATACTTGAAAAGCAGCACTCTCCTAGTGACACATAACTGAGTGCAAAGGTCTTGGGGCCTCACCAGTTACATTAAAATAAGAAATTTTAATATCCTACAAAGCACACCCTTTCAAGAGTTTTCTGACTTGCTTGTCAAGAAATGTTTAAGGTAGCCCAACGCTATCCAACAAAAATCATAACATAATAGAAATATGGAGCATCAAAACAAAACAAAAAATCAAAGAAAGTAACATTATGAAAACTGCTTTTCCCTAGAATAACTTTTCTGGCATGTAGTCACCCCACCTGCCGGATTTCTAAAGCTTTACTCATGACTTCTGATTGTCTGAATCTTGGTACCATCACTGACTTTCACTCTAAAAGATTTCTTACTTTAGATTTATAATCTGCTCAGTCTAAAATAGTAAAGACTTCTCCAGGAACATACAATGGGTTCTCTGGTCCATGAACTAAATTCTCTCCACTATCTCATCTCAAAGTCTACCCAAACTGGACAAAGTTCCAACCAGTGCTCTACTTTCAAGATGCAGGACTCAGAGACAGCTCACAGCAGCTGGCTTGGCTGCCCTTGTAACTGTCTCCCCTTGGATCCCTCTATCAGATACTATACACTGACATTCTGAAATTTCCTACGATGACTTCTTGTCTCACTTATCTCCTTTCTCTGAAGTCCACCGAGTCACTTCTGTCCACCTATTGCCTAGGGTGTCATGCTTAAATTTCATGAGATTTACTGATATTACTTGATGTACTATAGCTTGCTAAAATGTCAACATATACATTTGATAAGCTTACTCTATTGCATCTTAGACATCCTGAAGCAATGTTGGACACAGATTTAACTATTTCAGAGCAGCAAGTAATCGGTGGATTTGGTTTTCACAAAAACCATCCAGATAAAGAGTTTCATTTTGTTTTTCATTTATAAGAGTGTTTTTTTTTTTTTGTTTTTGTTTTTTTTTTTTGTCTTTTTGAGACAGGGTCTCACTGCAATTCAGGCTGGCCTTAAGCTCACTTTGTAGCTCAGGCTGGTCTCGAACTCACCAACAATCCTCCTGCCTCAGCCTCCCGAGTGCTGGGATTACAGGCATGTGCCACCACGCCCAGCTCTTATAAGAGTGTTTTAACGTTAAAACAATCATAAGGTTTTATTAACCTCCTTTAGAATTAGGGTCATTCTGACCAGATATAAAACTACAGTGTCAGGTAATGGAATAGTTTCTCTGTTTTGGATTTTTAATCAAGCATACTGAGAAATGTATAGGAGGAATGATTCTAATATTTGGTCACTGGCAATGATGTACCTAGAAAACAACTTAATAGTCCAAACCACTCACTACAAATTTCAAAAAAAAAAGACCTTTTAAATCAGGAAAATGCTTCAGATTATCATCTCTTGATATTTCACTAAGTATGTCTGTGTTCTAATCTCCTTACCATATCTAATGAATTATTCTAAACTTGATACAATCATGTGAGGGCACCACATTAAAATGTCTCAAATAGGCATTAGTTCATTGCTTATTTCATAACTTTTTGGTTTTAAGTGGTAAATGTTTAGACAAAGAGAAAATTCAAAGAAAAATTTTAATTGCATTGTAGTGGGAAAAAATTTAATGCAAGTAACTTCTAAATTCAAGACAGTAAAATATATTGCTTAAGAAAATGAGTTTTGTAAAATAAATATCTCGAAATGTGTATTACACATTAAAGTAGTCACTAGAAGAAATCAAAGTGACTTTCTTATGCTACTCTATTGGAAAAAGTTTTTGGAAATTTTCTTTTATAAGGGTCTTCAAATAATTTATATTTCCTTAATGTCACATTTAGTATGAAATAAGATGAGACATTAAAAAGAATAATGACATTAGACTTATTGGTAAATGGTAAATGTGAAGTTAAATGATAATCTCTTTACCTAACTGACGTACCATGTCTAAATGTCTGCCTCTATACAGTTTTTTACTCAAAATCAAAGATGAATGACAAAAAAATCCCTAGAACTATAACACAAACTATTACACTTAAATCATGCTCATAGTTGCCAAACTAATTGAGTATAATAGGATGAAGTATATATTACTCAAGACACTATAACCCATCTATTACAACACATATTTTCAACTTACCAAAAATTAAAATCACAATTTTATTCTCAGAGCTTGTCATCCAGGAAATCGAAGACTAATGGGGTTACCTAGTAAATGCTTTCTATTTCCTCTTGCCCTTGGCCACTGGAATACAGTGTTAAGCAATTTTTTGTTTGTAATGTGGTCATATATCCTGTGAACCTGGGCCTCAGGATACAGACCTTATAGTTAGATAAATTACCATCTAGGATTTTGGGTTTTCTATTAAAAACTTGCAGCTTCTTTAATTAATCCTTTAAAAAGACCTTCATTTGAAATATTCAAAACCCACTTGACAGCCTTATACTAAATTGTTGATCTATGTCCTTTACAATTGACAATTTTGGCTATATAAAACATGCTATAAATTATTCAATAAACAAAACTAAAAGTAGGTTAGGAAGACTCAGGAGCCCAGGTGATGAAAGTGTAAACCCACGTCCCCAGCTGTGAGAGACTCATGTGCCCCGTGTGTAACCATCACCCAGGTGCTGAACAAGGAGTGCTGAGTCCCAAGCTTTGGGTTTTTTATACAAGGTCGGGGAGCAGCCCCAAAATGTGCACTTCCCCCAAATTCCAGGTTGAAGCCAATGTTAAACACTAGTGGCCTCACTTTGAAAGTCTAACTCCAGCGATGTGTAAAACCAAATTGACATACATTTTTCCACCTAATAATTGACATTTATCATATCCAGAGATGATGACTAGTACTTTTTCCACAAAGCCATTTTTATTCTTGGCTAAATGACTAATCAGCCCATCAAGAGTAAAACAAAACAAAGACTACCATCCTCATAATAATGCCAGGCTCAGAGGTGGGACTGCCTTCTCTTTTTATTGATAAATGACTCCAGCCATTGAATCCTACTTATCTACACTGTTAGACTTTGCCCCCTTTCCACTGCCCGAAAGGAGACTCTGAATGACCAAATTATCTGAATGTCCAACACAACAGGAAAATGGAACCACTCCTTTTCAGTCCTTCCACTTCCAATGCTCCATCCATCCACCTCCCGGTTTTTTGTACTTTTCTTTAGCCCTCTGCACATCCACACCTACACAATGACGCTCACATGATTTAAGATGCGAGACAGAAGTCCTTTTAACTGGAACGTTCTGAACCAATGAGAAGGAAATGCAAACTTGAACTTGGAACCAAAGGAATTCAGACTGTCCTAGCCTCAGCAAGTGCCATTTAAGAATGATTCAGCTGTCCTAATGCCTAGAATGAATGAACTGTTCTGTTGCTCAAGAGATGTGAGTCCAGCAGAGTCCTTCACTAGAGCACGAAGTCAGTTCCTTCTCTCCTCGGGCTCCTCCACCTCCTGCCTTCCTTCAGTTAGCTCAGAGAAGCCTCTCCATCTCTCTCCTGCATTCCAGCACCACCATGTAACACACACACACACACACACACACACACACACACACACTCCTCCAACATTGTTCCAGCCCCTGCCCCAGCTAGACAAGTTGCCTTTCATTTGGGAAGGAGAGGATGGGCAGAAGGGAAATACAGACGCTTAGAGGTTTCTTGGCCAGAGCGAAGGAGTGAACTAAGACGACATGAAAGGGGAGGGGCAGATGGCACGACAGAAGGATCAGCGCTCTCAGCTGGGAACCACCTCTTTCTGATCCCAGACTGCTCAGCCCCAAACAGAACACTGTAAGGCTAAAGGCTGCATCCAAGCACCTGCCTTCATCAGCAAACATCTGCCTGAGATGCCCTGCATTTTCCCAGAGAGTTTGAGGAACGGAGGTCCCCCCAGCACCGGTGGCAACCCTGCAGTCACTTCTAGGGTGTGCAGCGGAAGCTCTGACATTTGCACAAATACAAATGCCTTTGGCTCTGGGGCAGTCATCGACCTAGCCCTGCAGTGCTGGGGCCCAAATCGCAGAGGGTTACAGAGGCAAAGTGGGGTGGATTTCCAACACACCTTCCGTGGATATTGGCAGACACGTGTGAGTGAGTCTGGTCCTGCTTCTCCACATTAACCTCAGCACCACAATGTGAGGGCCCATAGGTTCTTTTACTTTTGGGGTACCGCCCGCCCGTCCCAGGAGAAGACTCACATTTCAGCTCACTAACGTGTGTGTGTGTGTGTGTGTGTGTCTGTGTGTCTGTGTTTTAATCCTAAAGCCAAGAAAGCCAACTGCTGACAGGCAAAGGAAGCTGGAATTGCTTTAGAGGACTTCAAAACCTTGCAATTAAGCTCACCCTGCTCTCTGTCCTAAACCACCCTGATCTGGATTTGTTAGTGAAGAGCTCAGTTCGGACTCCCCTTACAAGGAGTCCACGTCCTGCTCTGGAGCCCAGACGCGCGGACTCCGCTGTCCGTTCATTCATGCCTTTGCTCATCCATTCACACAAACACATCCCTTAATTGTGTCTGGCACCGACGATCTTGCCTGTGATTTCCCCTTCCCAAGTCAGTGCTCATGGCAACGGCTGGTGCAGAACGCAACTCAACTGTCACCCTACTTCCTGAGCCGGAAAATCAAGGCATCCACAGAAAAAAGGTGGTGAGGTGGAGGGAGCGCGCGCACGTGTGTGTGTGTGTGTGTGTGTGTGTGTGTGTGTGTGTGACTTACGGGGTTACATTCGAAGATTCCTTTCAGGTCAGACAGAGGCACTGACACCGCAGCTCGCAGGGAGCCGACCCATTATTAAATCTAAGACTGCCCGAGCCCGCGTCCCCGCGGGGATAAATCAAGAGCAAAGCCACTTGGGTTCGTGCGAGCGCGAAGCTGCCGGCTCGACCCAACTCTGAGCCCGCGTCGAGGCGCCAGGGCAGCCGCTCGCAGCCCAATCCGCAGCGCGCTCGCTGCCTCCTCAATGCTGCCGGTAACGTGACGAAGTGTAAATCAAATGCCACGCCGGGAGGGGCCCCGGAACGCGCGGGTCCTGCATTTGAGCTCAGCAGCCTATCTTGCCTAAGAATCACAAGGTCACCACAGCGTCGCGATGCCACTCACCGTACACTCCTTGGCCGGAGATCCCCTCGAGGAGGACTGTCAGCAGCCACACGAGCCCGTACACTAAATCCATCTTCACGTGAACATGAACATATCCAGCCCAGGGGGGACGCGGCGGGACCTTCCGGAGGCCGGCGGCCGGCCAGGCGCGCTCCCCTCGCGCCCGCGCCGCGCCGAGGTGCCCGGTAGCCGCTCGCCCGAGGAGCCAGCGCCGTCTGTCCGTCCTTTCCCGGCAGCGGCCGCGAGCCGAGCACAGGAGCCCCGCGCGCCCCGCACTCATGCACACGCACACACACGCACTCCTCACTCACTCCCGCAGCACAGCGCCCTGACACGCTCGCACACGCGCGCCGCACTCGCACCGGGCGCCGGAGAGCCCGCGGGGCGCAGAGCCGGGAGGAGCGCGAGGCCGGCGAGGCGCTCTGGGGTTGGAGCCTCCAGTCTCTGCAGAGCCGGCTGCGCTCCTCGGCGCAGGGCAGGGGGCCGGGGCTCGGACGGCCAGGAGCAGGAAGTGGCCTCTGACCCGGGCCGAGCCGGGCTCGCTCTCCGGGCTTCTCCTTCACAAAGTAACTCGCGCAGGTCCCCAGAGGCGCGTCAGGCGGCGGCAGCGGCGCGCCCGCCCGCAGTCCGGAGCCCCGAGCCCGGCCGTCTCGCCTTCCCCCATTCCATCAGTTGCCATTGCAACGCCAATCCTGTTACACGAGACAGACTTGCTTCGCCGGGCGGGAGAGAGGAAGAGGAGGAGGAGGAAGAGGAGGCGTGGAGCTGGGGGACAGGGAGGGGGTGGAGGAAAAGGAGGGGGGGAGGGGAGGGGAAAGAGGGGTCCGGGGGGAGCGGGCAGCGGGGAGAGGGTGCGCGTCCGAGCTCGCCTGGCGCCCGCGCCGCAACCTCCGCCGCCGCTCTCGAAATAGCCTTCAGCGCCGGCCGGCAGAGAGGTGGTCGGGCCGGCAGTCCAGGCGCCGCCGAGCCGGAGCAGAGCCGCGCAGCAGCCCCGCGAGCCCACCGGCCCCGCGCGCGTCCTGCCCGCTTCCGCGCCGCCCCCGCCAGGTGGAGGGGGGTGGCCGAGGCCGGCGGGAGTTTAGAGGAAGCAGCCGCGGAAGGGCTTCCCCGCCCGGGCTACCGCGGTGCTGGCATCCGGAGACGAGCAGGGGGCGCCCACCCGGCTGCGTGGCCACCGCGCGGGCCGCGGCTGCGGCAGAGGAGCGGGGCTGGGCGGCCGGGACCCCGGGGTGTGCGCTGGGGTGCGCGCCGCGGCGGCGAGAGTGGAGGAGGAGGAGGAGGCGGAGGAGGAGGAGGGTGAGCCGCGGCGCCGGGCGCGGGCGGACGGCTGCGGGAGAAAGGCTGTGTGTGGTCACGTTGTGCGCTACGTGCGGGGAGCGCGAGCCGCTAGCCGCAGCCGGGCGACGTCAAAGCCGGGGCGAGCCGCCTTCCTCCGCGCCTCGGCCTCCCTGCACCCTTCCTCGCTCCTAGCGGCGTCGGCCTAGAGCTCATCAGTATGGACAGCGCCTAGAGGCTCCGAGGCCGGCGGCATCCGGCCTGCAGTCTCCCTGCCGGCCCTGCCCGCGCCTTCCCGAAGCTCCGCTGGGCGAGGGCCCCTGGGCTCCCCTGCTGCAGGCGTGGGCGAGCAGAAGGCCAGCCGCCACCTGGACTCGGTAATTACAACACACGGACTCGCGCTGCCTCCCGCCGCCCAAGGTCTTCCAGGATGGGCTTGGCGTGGCTAGAGGGCAGAACAGGCCACTACTCCCAAAAAGGGCTTCGCCTCCTCCAAGGTTGTGTCTCCCTTAGTGGGCTTCACAGCACGTGAAGAAGAGGGACACTGGTAGTTCAGAGATTATTTTACATGTTATGTCTCCCAAAGTTAACTGTTTGAAAAAGCTTTTCCCTTGTGTGAACCAGTCTTTCTTGACAAATCTAGCTCTGATGTTTGAGGAACTTAAAACAAAAACCGCATGGATACAACAGGGTTGCAAAATCTGAACAGGTCTAGAACTACTTCATCAAAAATTAATAGGGGAAAGCTAGGAACATAAGCTTGAGTGTGATTTGTTTCTATAATCACAATAATTACTGTTTACTCAGTCCACTTTGTGGAATACATTCTTCACGGTTCAAGCAGAGAGGGGCAGTGACTTAAATGATTTAAAAAGTGCCTCTATACATGTGTCCAGAAAGTAATTACTGTGGAAAATCTGAAGCACAGTGTTCATTGACTGTGCCCATATTAGACTGGTGTAACCACTGCAGGGCTCTCTCTTTTCAATGGACTTCTGTTGGGGGGCAGGACCCCCAAACACTGGAAAATGAATAGCCCTCGATGTTTATGCCAAGATCTTTTTCGTCTCTTAAGAGAAGTGTGCGTGTTCATTTGTACAAGGTGTGAGCTAGTGGTTACCCTCGGAATTCACAAGGCAAGGGGAAGCGAGAATTGGTAGAGGGTCCCAGAGGATGGCTTGGTTTGGGGGACCCCTTACAATATTTATGAGGAAACACTTCAGACGGAATGAAGTATCACTCTAGAAGCCAAATTCCACGTGTGGCATTTTTTCAGGGAAATGATTGAAGCTTGCTCGTTGGTCACCTGTAGGTGGAAATTTTTTCTTATGCTTCTGCCTTTTTTAAGTAGATCCTTCCTGTACACTGCAGCGCAGAGGTTCCCGGGGCAACAAACGACAAATCCTGTCTTGCATGGAAGATCAGAACATGTCTCATCTGCGGAGCTGGTCCAGTTTTTATCTGGTTGTGTACTGCAGGAGTGCCTCACCCCAACATTGGTACTGTCGTTTTTTTTAACTGTTAGTCATGGAAACACAGGTTCTTCCAGCAATTGTAGGACTCTAGACTGGAAGAGTTTATCATCCTCAAAGTCAACATATCGCTGTGAACAAAGCAAGCCAGACAAAGTGAGTACACTTAATGCGCATTGCTCTTCTTCACTTTTGGGCTTAGGACATAGCTGTATGGATGCAGGGCTTTCTTTTACACTGGCTACTCATCTCTAGGTCAGGGAAGACCCATACCCCATGTAGCTCTCAACAATTCCTAGTGAAATATGTGCAGCTTAGACAAGCTGGCAGTTTTACCCTTTATCTCAATAGTAGTTGAAATGCAAATTGAGTAAACAACCAGGCTTGATCCTAAGTATTGCACTTCTAAGGGCTTATATAAAAGATAACTTCCTTGGAGATACACATGTCCTAGTGGGCCAGATGTGTTGATCGACACCTGCAGGGCTGGTTTTGTTGACACTGCAAGTCCTATAAATAAAGAGCTAAGGCAGAATTTGGGAGAAATTTTGTGTGCAGCCATCACTTCAGTGACACAATAGTGAGAAGGAAAATTGGGCTAGATGTCATATGGGTTTTTGTTCATGAGAAAATATGGCACAGATTATGTATAGATGTAATTGGCCAGTTAATCCAACTGGAATATTACTGCTTGGTTGAAATTCAATGTGTATTTAGGCTCCACTGACCAAACAGGTCTGATGTAGCCACACCAGCACTGACTGTCCCAGGCCTCCAGGTGGTGAGCCAGAGCTGAGCCTTCAGGCAGCAGGAGGGGTGGATCCAGAGAAAGCTAGGAGCTCTCCACAGCAGCTCCAGGACTGTTTCAGAATCAGACACAGGATACTTTATGTGGCCCACTTGCTTTCGGAAAAGGTAGCAGAACTGAGTTTCATGCCCAGCATGCATGCTACAGGGGACACAGTATGCTAAGGAATGCTTTCATTGTCCACATTGCTTTCTTACTAGGGTCCATACAAGAGTATTGGTTCTCTAGCAGGCACACCAGTGGACATTCTCTTTTGTAATAGCAGGTTTGGAAAATTGGGAGCTTTTCTCTGATACGCTAAATTACCTTAGTTATCTTGTACTTGCATTCACTGTAGTTTCGTTTAGGTTTCCTGCCTCCATTCCCCAGAAGGAACATGATGTTTCAGCTGAAGTCCCATGAGTGGCATGGAGAGGGTCACAAGATCATCTCAAGGCAGTAGGACAGAAATAAGAAAATAACTGGTAAATCTGCAGCTGTGCTGGCATAGTATAAATGCAGACCACCAAAGGCAAGTGGTCTTTCCCTTGCAGCCCTTAAGCACAACACCAGCCCTTGTGTATTGCTTACATTTTTTTTTCCTATTGTACAACTATTTAATTAAATCATGCAGGTTCTCTTTCACATTTTGCCTGGCTAGTTTGTAAAATCCAAAGAGAGCACAAAGATCACTAATAGTATGTAGACAATCTTTTGGGAATTCTGCACACTTGGAATATTGTTCCATACATTGTATGAGGAAGCAGTAAAATGCCCAGTGAGTAACAGGAAACATGGGGTCCACATGAAAAGTGAGGTGTCCGAAGAGGCTCAGTGTATGGGTGCTGCTTTGAGAGGATACCATGGTAGTATGTAACCAGGTGATGGGGATAAGTTTGCAGATATACTCTGGTGCCATCGAGGACTTCCTGGCACATAGGAAATTAGTACCAGAGGCCAAGTTACAAAGCAAGAAACCAAGTGTTTTGATGGTGCTTTCAGTTTAGAAAGAGTAGCATAGTTGGGTGACTTATCCTACACACAGTCAAGAGCACTAAATATGTTCATGCTGGTTATTAGTTCTAGATTCATAGAACTACTCATGCTTTTCATGCCAATTATTTAACCCCATAATTTAAAGTTTATCTTGAATTAACTTTGGGTTGAGGAGATAGCTTGACAGCATAAGTGCTTTCTGAGCAACCACAAGGTCCTTGCAGGGAATGTTGCCCACATTTGGTATCCCAGCACTCTGGGAGGCTCAAGCAGAAGGATTAGTCATTCTCAGTCAGCCTGAACACTTACTGAGTGATCATGAGTCTGTTTTGCAACAAATAAACATTTTTTTTTTATTTCAGAGCTGGGAAATCACTCAGTGCAGAAGCCCTAGGTTCAGTCCAAGGGAAGAAGGAGACTTACACTAAATTCTGCAGCCGAGTGATTTTAATAGCCTGTTCTAGATTTACTCTATTTTCTGGCACATTTCCTTCATAGTCACAACACTGACACTATTTTGTAGAAAGACACAAGACTGAGTTATACCTGAGTAGAAATTCAGTGCTGGACACTATAACAAAGTAGGTAAACATCAGACTGCCCTGAGCTTGGGTTTCTGTGACCTTGACAACTTCTTCACCCTATAACAGGAAAAGAGCAAAATCTTACTTAAGAGTTGTAAATGCAGGTAAGCTACCGTGGTTCCACATCTGGCACAGGGTGCTTACATAATATCATTATTAATGCATTTGATAGTTTTCTGTTTGTTGAAACAGAACATTAAATAGGGGACTAGGAACTTGAATGGTTTCCGCCTGGGGATTAACTGACAGTTTAGAACCTTTAGTTTTATAAGTATGAAGAAACATTACTTTGCTTGCTTTCATTCAAAATTCATCTGCCCTCTTTCTTTCCAGTCAGATTGACTTCTAAAGTCTTTCTACAGTTTTATCTGTAAGGGCTCCATAGTTCAGTATTTATGAATAGTATAACATCTTCTGAAGAGTTGAAAATTTGAGAGGGCCATTTTGCTTAGAGATTATTTATGAAAGGGCTGCATTCCTGGTTGTGTCCTTAGAGAGCTCCATCACTTAAATATTAAAGCAGACAAGCTCCTGCCTATCACGAGGCTTGATTTACTCTCTTCAAAAACAAAAAAGTCATATGAAAAGGTCGTTATCTTTCTAGGTCATCAATAGAATAGATTAAAACCAGATTAAAGATAACATCAAAATTAAAAGAAAATTTTCATGTTGAAAGGATAAAGAAATCTCTGTTTTTGACAAACAAATGATTTGACTAACTCACAGATAAGGTAAAATGACTAGGAGAGAGTAGAACACAAGATTACACAGAGGCAGCAACTGACAAGTGTGTGTATAACAGTAAATGAAGTGAAGAAAATTGGAATCCTAAGCAGGTGATTGACTTAAAATATATCATCACAGGAACATTTCTATAGAAATACAACTTTTAGGTTGGGGAGATAGTTTGATGGTGTAAACGCTTTCCTAGCAGGCACAAGGTCCTGATTTCGATCCCCAGTACCACGTGCTGTGCCAGCCACGGGAACTGTGGGCATGGTAGCTTTTGACTGTTATCCAAGCACTAGGGAAGCTGAGAGAGGAGCATCACTAGAGTCCAAGCTGAATAGTGAGACCCAATAAATAAATAAATACATACATACATACATACAACTTTTTAGCATCCTCTGTAATTAAATCCAGCCTGCTAAGGACTTACCCATACCAACTAATGTTTAGATAAGTGAAAGAGTGGGCCAGAGAAGAAAAGATAATAGAGAAAAGAGGAGACAAAGAAGGAGGGAAGGGGCAGGGAGAGAAGAGAAAGGAAGAGAAGAAAGAACCAAAATCTCTTCTGTTTTTAAAGGTTAATCTCTTTTCTGTATATGTCAGGTTTTTCGAAGTTTTCCTTCCTGTTCTCACCCCAAGAGTGTTGGCTCATGTTTTGTCCTGACAGAACAGGACCTCCCCATCCCCTGGAGCACTGCTTGCCCACCACTTGCACTGGTGTGTGTGCAGCTCACTTTTCACCTTTGTCCAAAAGGCTCTTCATCCTCGTCTTCCAACCTCAGACTCCTCGTAGCCTTCCAGCCACTGGAGCACTTCTGGGCCACCATGGAGTTCGGGCTCCCCAACACTCCATCCACACTGGGTACCAAAGGGTTTTATCTTTCCTGGTCTCTTTCTGTGAGCATTCCACATTGACATAGATGTGCATTAGCAAATATGTGATTTGCTCTGTTGGAGTCATTTTCTTCCAAGAACAGAGGCAAGTTTCTTTCTCTTAAACTGTATGGCTGTGTAGATGCCTGTCTCCCACTTCTGTTCTCCCCACCTCTGCCCTCCCTTTTCCTTCCTCTGCCCTGTCCTCTCCTCTCCAGTTCCTTTTTTCTCTCTTTCCACTTCTGTCTTTCCTATGCACTTCCTTTCCCTACCATAAGCCTCCCTGCCACCAGGCTCCACCAGGCCAAAGTGGTTTTCATCTTCTTTGTGACACACCTTGGTTCAATCTTTAATTCTGCCTACTCTGGATTATACAGCAAGTAGAGTTTCAGTCCTGCTATTTAGAGCTTAATAATTTAAAACTCGGCTCTGGGAGTTCTTCCAAAAAGCTTTTTCTGTCAAATGTCTGCCACACTACTGTTTTCCCCCTGCTTCTGCCCTTTCACTGAAGAGATAGCTCAGTAAATGTCCAAATAAAAGTAAGAATTACAGAGAGTCAGATATAAATTGTATAGAGGACATTTTTTTTTCAAAAACTTATTTACAAATAAACAACCCAGACGTTTATAAATCAGTTACCAAGGTGGTAGGACCAGGACTTGACAAGCTGGTGGCCCCAAAAAAGCAAAACAGTATTGTAAGATTGTTTTTTTTTTTTTGTTTTGTTTTATTTATTTATTTTTGGCAGAGCCAGGGATTGAACTTAGGCCCTTGTGCTTGCCAGGGAAGCACTTATTCCACTGAGCCATCTCTCCAGCTCCTGAAAAATAGTATTATGGAGGCTCAAAGCCAAATGTGACCAGAGAAATGTGTCTCACTCATGCAGTGTAGGTGAAGCAAGAGTGGAGACGAGGAGCCATGTGGTGCAGGAAGCATTTCCCAGTGTCCCCACAGGTTGATCTCCTCAGGTCCAAGAATGCCTCCTTATTTGTAAGAAAGGATTTAGGAACAATAGTTGGCAAAAGATCACACTGGGGTAGCAAAGATGAATCCAGTATTATTTATGTCTTCATAAGAACAGAAAGCACAGAAATACATACATATGGAGAGAGAGACTAAGAAATGCCAGTTGACAACAGAAAAGAACCTAACACAGAAGCTCATGGGCAGGAATCTAGATGAAGGCTGTTCCTCTGAGATGCTGAACCACTGTCCAACACCCTTGATTTGGGGGAGATTTCCTCCAAGTCGTTATGGGATCACACCTCCCTGACTGGAGTAAATCAAGTAACTTCAGTAACACTGGACTCTCCACATCTGTAAAATACAGTTTACTTTGGGAGAACGTTATGGAAGCTCAATAGAGTAGTGCTGGTTAGAGCACAGTGACATGCCATGACCTTTCTGACAACCAAGGAAACTGCAAGGACTCAAAGAACTCCTTTTCCCAAGTGAAAGCTGTAGTGAGACCACCCTCTAGGTAAGTGGAAAACCCGAGGCTGCCTCATAGAAGAACTGAGACAGAAGTGCCTCTGCGCTCCATGATTTTTTAATATCTCCTGAACAAGTTCTTATGTGACAGTGTCTGAATAAAAGAAGCCTTTCAGTTCCTCACCACTTTAACATTCTTGTGTGATTTCTTTTATATCTCTTAAATAAAATTTACTTAAATCAGAGACTTTTAAGCTTTCTTTTTTTGACATTATTAAGTACTAATTATCTGGGCCGACCAGATAGCTCAGCAGATTACACTTCCTGCTTAGGCAGATGCAGGGGCTGGGGTTCAATCACCAGCATGCCATGCTGGCCCTAACCCTGTGGAGCCCTGAGATGGTGATTGAGACTGGGCGTGATGGTGCACACCTGTAATCCTAGCTCTTGGGAGGTTGAAAATAGGAAAATCACTACAAGTCCGATCCGTGTAGTGAAACCTTGTAGACCCTGTACTAAGTGCAAAATAAAAAGAAAGGAAGGAGGAAAACATTAAATACGATAGCAAATACGTTTTGTGTCATGCATGAACTAATGTAAACGTTGTTTTATCCAGATGTTGCCTGGATAGAGAGCATGTGACACTGGGATTAAGGGTGTGTGCTACTAAATAAGTCCACTGAATGGAATTAATATAACGCTGGGTGTGGATAACGGAAGCCACACTTTGGGTGTTGGTGGCACCAGCCAATAGACCCATAGCCTGGGCAGAATACAAAGGAATAGAGGGAAGGAAGGTTGGCTGCTGCTCCTGCACTGCATGCTACTGCCGCCTTGTGCCTGCCACAGCATGAACTGCTTCTCTGCGATGTCCCTCTGCCATGCCACCCTGCCTTGGAGTTAATCCACTGTGAACTGAAACCTCTACAAACTGTGCTAAAATAAACGTTCTCACCTTTTAACTTTTGGGTGTTGGCTACTGTGTTGCAACAAGAAAAGTAACTAAGACGACACACATGTGGGTGCGCACGCGCACACACACACTCACACACACCTGTCATATTTTTCTCATCCTGACCAATTATCTTTACCAAATGCACACTATTCTGATATATTTTTTCTCTTACTTTTTGCATGTAATGGTTGTATGTGTCATATACAGTGTGATATATATATATACAGGGTATATGATCAAATATGGGTTATTAGCATCTTCATCACTTTAAACATTTTCCACTTTTTGTGTTGAAATGTACACTTCATTGTTCTTAACTACAGACAACTTAGTGTGCCGTAAACCACTGAAGCCTTTTCTCCCAACCAGCTGCACCCCGGTGTGCATTAAAATTTTCTCTCCATCTCTCCCTGCCAACTATCTCAGTCTCTGTCACCTACTGTCCCGCAATCTGCTTCTGGCAGCAACTTGTCTTGCTTTTCACTTTTGCCATGCAAGTAAGACTATCTTGTGCTGAACTTTTTCTGTCTGATTTATTTTGGTTACTATAAGTTCACGAGTCCCATGCAGGTTGCAAGGGCAAGATCTCATCACATTTAGGTTGAATAGTCTTTCATTGTGTGCATATTGCATTTCTTTTATTCCTTCACTTGTGAAAGAAGCTCTTAGTTTATTCCATATTTTGGTCAGGTAGAAAAGGGAAACAAAATATAAGAAACCTTGGGGGGGGGCTGGGGAGATGACTCAGTGGAATAAGTGCTTCCTTGGCAAGCACAAGGGCCTGAGTTCAATCCCAGGTTCCGCACAAAAAAAAAAGAAAAAGAAAAAAAAAAGAAACCTTGGAGAGGAGGGAACATATAGTCCTAAGATAGATTGGCTGTGGCGAAGAATAACTGATTCAGGAACTGATGGTATAATACTTATGATCAATTTCAAAACTTAAAATAATGGAGGGCCTTGGAGATAGCTCAGTGGAATAAGTGCTTGCCTGGCAAGCCCAAGGTCCTGAGTTTGATCCCTGGTACCACCAAAAAAAAAAAAAAAATCAAAAGAAAAATACATTTTCTAATCCAGAGTTATGGATTATTTATATTTTTATTTATATTTTTAAAGTTCTTTAACAACACACACACACACACACATATATACTGTATACATATATATATGTAATATTTAAAATATGTATTACTACTATAAACTAAAATTATTTGAAATTATATTCCCTAACCCTTTGACTGATTATTGTAACTAGTTATACTAGATGCTTTAGGCTGCTAGATCAAAATGCCAGCTACTGAGTACCTGAAACTAGATAAATTTATTTTCTTGCTATTTGGGAGGGTGGAAGTACCAGGACAAGGTGCCAGCACGGTCCGTGTCTCGCTTGGGCTCTCTTTGCTGCTGCCCACAGGCATAGTACTGCTGAATTCTCATGGTAAAAAGGGAAGAAAGAGGAAATAAAAAGAACTCTCTCGTGTCATTTCTTCCACAGCTACTAATTATACCATGACGACTCCACAATCCTGGCTTCATCGAAACCTTATTATCTGCCAAAGGCCCTGTCTCCAAACTCAATCCTTCTGGAGTTAGGGCTTCACTGTGTAATTTTTGAGGTGATGCAACACAGTCTGTAATGGCAGAAGAGTTATCTGAGTTTTGCATATGCATTTGTTAATCAGATACAATTACTTGCTAAATCTATTTTTCTTTTCATTGATTGCCTGGAGTTTGTGTTTCAGCAAGACAATGATTTAATCTGCTAATAATGACTATTTTGTTTACTTCTTTCCAGTAGTAATGAGTTTTCATTCTCTTATTTTTCTGGGATTTTGTTTGATAAGCTTTCATTATAAAAATGAAAAATGGTAATGGTAATATGTTCCAGATTCTAATTAGAATGTTTGTACCACTTCATAATTCAGGATATCATTGATTATTAGTTTCAAATATGTGTGGATGGATAGATAGATAGACAGATAGATAGATAGATAGATAGATAGATAGATAGATAGATAGAAAGATAGACAGACAGACAGACAGATAGATAGAACTCCTAGTTTAATAAAAAATTATTTGTACTTCTTTTTCTAGTTGTTCTCCCACCTAAATCACCCATATTTATTGTTAATGAATTTAGCCAATGCCTTT
>PVKA01027510.1:0-30446 GCA_004027165.1 Ctenomys sociabilis
TGTGCTTGCTCATGAGCAGCAGGTCTGGAGAACTCCCTGAGCTAGGAGCGGTGGGCGCACAGCCCTAGGGGTGCCCAGACGCCCCAGCCCCTCTGGGCGTGGACAGACAAAAGTACTGCATCTGGGGAGCCTTTTTCTAAGTTATTAATACCTTGAAAACACCGTTTAACACAGGGAGGGAGGAAGGGAAGAACGGAACTTGGAGGCGAATGGGGGAGACCTTAGGGTTTGGAGTGGCCGGGTCCAGTGTGGCTCTGAGGCCGAGGCAGCTGGGGAAGCGTGCATGCATGGCACCCCTGGCTCAGGCCTGGCAGTCTCCCTTCCCTGCTGTGTCCCTCGCCAGTTGTATCCAGGGTGTCGGTGATGGGGTAGCACAAAAAGCCCCACCCTGAGTTGAACATGGGGTGTGGGGTAGGCAAATCCCGTCTCTGCCTCCTGCCAGGGCCAGTGGCCACATCTGTGGTTTCCCGAATGCCCTTTCAGACAACTCCTTTTGTTTAAATTTGATAATGTTTAATAAAAACGTAATTAACTACTATGATTTAATTAAAAACTTTGAATGCGGGAGTTCCCTCATAGAAACCACCTACGTCAGCTTTGGTGGTTTTGAATGGCAGCTTTATTAATGGAGCCACCTGCAGGTTTTCCCTACAGTCTATTAGGGCAAAGTGTTTTCTGTGGGGACCTGGCATGTGACCCAGAATGCAGCCTTCTCTGCTCCAGAGGCAGGGATGGCTTTTATTTGTGCTCATTAGAGTCCCCTCTCTGGTTCACGCTGGGGTAAGGCCCTTTGCCCTTTCAGTGAGAAACTAGGGAGACAGTGCCTTGAGGCAGCCAGGGGACCCAGCCCTGGCTCTACCCACTGTGGGAAATGCTGTCAGGAAGGCAGTGACCACCTTATGGCTGTTCACTGGGGCCTTGCTTGCAGCCAGCAGTCGCGTGACAGTGTTGGGGACATGTCCTGAAAGGTGTGTTGTCAGGTGGTTTCATTGCATGAACACCACAGCATAATGTGTATGGGCCCCACACGACAAAGCTGCAGGTTTTTGTAGAACGTGGTAGCCTGTGAGGGCAGGGGAGATCACCCCAGGTCCCAGGTCTAACAAGGGCATGCTTGGCTCAGCTCAGAATAAATTCACCTTCTAAGTGGCAGAGTCAACACTGGGCCAGCACTCTTGCAGTGATTCTGGTCTTGAGCCCCAGGGGAACTGACGTACCAGGGAGTCAGGGCTGCTGCGCTCTGGGATGGCGCTCATGTGCCCTCGACACTGTGTCCTTGCAAGGCTGTACTACAATGACATTCTTGACTTCATTTGATTCCACATGAGAAGGTGCCCTAGCACCTGAAGGTGTGGCTGACTGGGCCGCCCAGAGGAGGAGGGAGGATGTACTGGCAGCGCACATGGGAGGAGGAGTGGTCCAGCCTCTGGCTGTGACTCTCGGCCAGTTGTTTCCCCACCTATAAAATGGAAATAATGAAACTTGGGACACTTGAGAGGCCTGACTGAACACAAGCATGTGAGCACGGCAGCCAGCTGTTGTTGCTGAGTGGCATCTTTGTTTCTGGCTTCCCAGATCTTAGCCGTCGAATACCTAAGTTTACTTGACTGTTGTATCCTTGGAGACACAGATGTGGAACTATATTTTTCTGTCACATTTCTGGATTGGCAAAATTCTTATAGCCTTCACTCAGAAGAGACAGTGTGCAGAGAAGAGACAGGTGGGCATTTCCAGAGGGGAAGGTGGACTCTTCTGTCAGGATGACTTGCTCCCATTGTGCCCTTGACTGGGAAGCTTTCTACATGTTAGAGCTTTTAAGGCTACCCAGGATCTTTTACTGAGGGTAGATCAGAAATCAAGGTTCTCTTTGGAAAAGGTACCCACGAACCCAAGCACTCATGCTGAGGCCAGAGCTGTTCCTTCACGGAGTTTTGCTTTTTTTAAAGCAGGAATCAAACTTGGGACCTTGTGCTAGACAGGCAGGTACACTGCTGCTGAGCTGTGTCCTCAGCCCCTGGCCTGAGCCAGGGTTTAATTGTATTTCTTCTGCCTCAGCCTCCTGTATGCCGGGATTACAGACGTGCACCACATCTGGCTTGCTTCTATTTTTATTTTTATTTTTTGCAAAACCAGGGATTGAACTCAGGCCCTTGTGCTTGCCAGGCAAGCACTTATTGTACAGAGTCATCTCCCGGCCCTTCTACTTTAAATTTTGGAAAAAGCACTTTTCCACCTCTGAAGACACCAGATGTGGACATCTGGAAGGAGTGCTAGCCTCAGTGACAGATGTGTAGCATCACTGAGGGCAGTGGACTCATTCTTGAGATTCATTTTCTTGAATTTTTATCCTTTTTTTGTGTGTGGGGGGGGTAGGAGTGGGGATCTCATCAAGCTTCCCCGGGTTAGCCCCTATGTCTTCATTGTAGCCTCCTGAGTAGCTGGGATTATAGGTGTGCACCATCCTGCCTAGCTGCTGCTTCCTTCATTTATTAGATGGTCTTACTGTGTAGATAGATAGGCTTCAAGGTCTGTGATCCTCCTGCCTCAGCCTCTTGGGGCTGTATGAGCATGTGCCACCAGGCCCTGGTGCTATCTTCAGAGCATCTTTCTCCCAGGCCAGGAGAAGTGGCACAGGCTTTACAACCCCCCCCACGAGGCTGTTACCTGGCTAAATGCACGGCCGCTCACACAGTCGTTTTTTCAGCTACAGTGCAGCCTCCAACTGCAGCACTCCAAGCCCACCCTTGCTACGACCGGTGTTTGGATTCATGGTGCCTCTGCAATTCAGCTTTTCTTATTGCTCCTAAAACACACTGTCTTTACTGTTTCACTTCCAGCTTTTAAACTGAGAGCTTGCTTCTTTCCAGAAGTTACATTACCTGCTTGATGTGTTCAGAAACTAATTTGTCATATACTCCCTCAGATGAGTTCATTTTCTGCGTTTCCTTTTTTTCTAAGAAAACAAAATCACACTGTTCAGTCAGTGGGTTTCTCAGCCTTTTGCCATCCTGTCTCAGAATTAGTGAACAAGAATTTCAACCCCACACAAGCTTGCTTGGGTCAGTCTGGATGAATGACTGGGAACACACAGTCATTAAAGTTGTGTAGCACAATCATTTCCACCAGTGTACAACTAGAAAATATTTGGAATGTTCTCAACACACCGATTTACAGAAAATAAGCAGCTACTTAGGGTCATCGTACAGAGCACCTCAGTCACTGAGCATAGAGAACACAAGGGGCAAACTGCAAGGCCTTGCCTTGAGTTCAGGTATTTCACAAAAGCCAACAGGGAGGCAGTGGGCAGGAAGGTACCCAACATCACCAGGATTATCCAGTGTGAAGCATTTGAGAAAGTGTAGATGTGAGGTAACACTGCTCCCCACTAGGTGGGAACCTGAATCAGAAGCAGGTCCCCCTCATGTTATGAGATGGGGGGGTCATGGCTGCTGGAGTGCTCTTAGCCACAGCAGCCCTCAGCTGATGCATGCTTCCTCCCAGCTGCCA
The DNA here is from genome assembly GCA_004027165.1 of Ctenomys sociabilis. Taxonomy (NCBI): domain Eukaryota; kingdom Metazoa; phylum Chordata; class Mammalia; order Rodentia; family Ctenomyidae; genus Ctenomys; species Ctenomys sociabilis. Next base: position 3,508 of record PVKA01027510.1, read on the forward strand.
TGTCTTCTGATCACTGGATAGGTAGGGAAAGTAGCAGTATAAATTAAGAGTTAAAAGACATTTAGAGACAAAATATTTTGATTATTTTATTTAATCTTCAAAATTTTCTGCCATGACACAGGAATGCATGATAGAAATGGCTCAACATCTTCACATGAAACACTTTGATTCATTTTCATTCACAAGTTTTTCTAAAAACATCTATTAATTTCAAAATCCTACCCACTTCCAACCATTATCACAGATTTAACTGACCGTTAAAACAGTAGTTGCCAGCATTAGCCGGAACGCTTTCTGCGTATTAGTAGTGTCTTTGGAAACTACCACTGAAGAGTATCCCGATAAATCTCATGTACATGGCAACCCCAAAGGTGACTGATGTCCTCAGACTCCCTGTTTAGCATGGAGAGCTGCACCCTCCAGGTACTTTAAAAGAATGCACTTCCTTCCCCCTGCCCACTTGACTTGCTCAGCACTCCGTGTCTGGCCTGCAGGGGGCAGCAGTGCTGACCCGATGGTCTCAGCAGTGCTGCTAATGGGTGGCTGTGTATGTCTGACCCTCACTGGTGCGCTCTGCTAACTATATACAGAACATACTGAAAAAAGTCAGGTTGTTTGGAATCTATTGAGAACTACTTTGAGGTTTAAAAAAAAAAAAAGTTGTAAACAAAAGGAAAGAGATATACACAGACATACACCTACACACAGTGGACACCGAGCACCTCGGTGTGGCACGTGTCTGCTTATCTAGAGATGCACACGATCAGAGGGTCTGCACCTGCCCTTCATGCACACTCCAGCCCTTCCATACCATGATGAGCACGTGCAACCACGAATGCTGCAAATGTCCCTGGGAGCACACCGGGAGCCTCCATATGCCAAATGATGCAATACCTGATATGCATTACTCCTGAGAAGATACTAGAAGGGAATGACAGTTCTGGTGCACTCTGGAATGGCACAATCGCGTAAACGCTCGCATACTTAAGACTTCTGAACTCACCCAAAGTTTCTAAACATGATCAGACTAAAAAAAGTATCAAAACACTGCAGCAATTTAAAAAATAAAAAAATTTGTAATCAAAGTATAAACAAATATATAGGGAATACATATTTGTCAGCACTTAAAGTAGGAAAAACATGTAAGAAAAAGTTTGACAAAACTTGAAAAAAAAAAAATCCAATGCAGTGAAATACATGCACTGGCCCAAATAGGAGATAGCCATATGAAATTTGCAAGGCTTGGAGCAACTTCACTAGAAAAAATTGCCACATAAAGTAATCAGTGAAGTATGCAGTTTTAAAAAAATGAGTTATTCACACATGTTAAAAAATTTGCAATTTGCTGAATCTTATTCCTCAATATAATTTTAAGAAAATCACAAACAAATGGATTTCAAGCACCAATTCAATCACTAGAACTTACTCTGTTTATATTTCTCCTGTTGAGGAAACAAATAATGAAGGCCGCTAACCCTAAATTAGCCAGGTAATCATTATAGCTTAGTTGTAAAGGCATGTGGTTTTCTTCCATTCATTTGAATGCCAAACATTAGAAAATGTTGAAGCCAGTAAAGGACTCCTCGGAGGAACCCAACACTTCTGAGTATCAAGGGTTTAATATACAATAAAGGCTCTTCAACAAACCAATGTTGTCTTAGTTCTAGGATAACACATTTGCACACCAGCAATTAAGGACTATTCCTTGTTTTAACTTAGAAAAGGCAGCACCTATATAGTAGACTAATAAGCACATCTGGACATCTACTGGTAGTGTAAAAGAAGTCATTATTCAAGAAGGCAACATCATTGCACAAGGCAATATTGAAAAAAGCTTCATTAGACTTTGGTGGGAAGACATCGCTGTAAGAGCACATCTCTGCTCTAGGCTTTTTTTCTTGTGTCAGAGAAAAGTGGGTCTAGGCCAGCAGAGTAACCTTGTGTGTGATGCCTCTGGTTGTCCTGAAGAAAACACATTCAGATAACAAGGAGATTTATTTCAATAAAAACTGCCTTTGTTTCCAGTATTTACACTATCCCACTTATGTGCACAGTGATTTCTGAGATAGAATGAAGGTTTCAGTCTTCTCCTACTTTAAGTTTGGGTAACGTTCAACATACACCCAACTGAATGTCTAGGTGGGCTCTATCTGGAGAAGTCCCCATCCACAGCACCGCCACTCCATCACCAGCTGGCCGTTATCTGCACTTCATGGAATCCCATACTACCGAGGCAGAAGAGCTGTGCCGGGACCCGGGCCTCAGGGCAGTGGGGAGGCTTCCCGCTGCTCCTCCCCCTGCTCCTCGCCAGCTTCGCTGGCCGGCCCCTCATTGGCAGGCTCCCCGAGCTCCTCGCTGCCCCCCTCACTCTGCTCCTCCATGTGGTCTTCACTTGGTGCCACAGTCTGCTCCAGGCTGTTCTCCAGGAGTGTGGGAGAACTGCTGATCCTGCTGTCATCTTCAGCTGTCTCATTCAAGGAGTGGGAAGGGGCTGCTGTGAAAGTGTCGGCCTGGAGGGCACCTTCAGTGGAAGAGGTGAGAGCTTTGGTAGAAGTATCTGCTGACATCTCATTTGCAGGTAAAGATAACTTTTCTAGAAGTTTCCACTGAATGATGCTCATGTCTTTTCCGCCAGTTGAAATCAGGTGACTATCATTATGAGTAAAACTGACATTGGTGACGTGGCTGCTGTGGGCACTGTACTTGTGGCTGGGAGCCTGTATGAAGAGAGGCAGACAAGAAAATGCAGCCAGGTGACTCAGAGCCCCAAGTTGTCACATCTCAGGTATAAGACTAGCAGTCATTTTCTTTTACTCCTTATTTTTTAAAAGGACACAACAGCTAGGTGCAGTGGTCTATGCCCATGATTCTAGCACTGTGGGAGGGAGGAGGACCACAAGTTTGAGCTCAGTCTGGGCAACTCTCAAAACTTAAAAAAAAAAAAAAAAGACTTAAAAAAATAAAGAAGTGGGGATGTAGCTCAGTGTAAAGGCCTTAGTTCCCTCCCTAGGCATGTACACAGTGGTGGGGGTTGGATGTAATTGGACATCTATACTTACTCACTGTGTGTATGTGTGTATACATGTAATTTTTTTTTTTTTTCCCTGAGACCAGTGATTGAACACAGGCCCTTGTGCTTGCCAGGGAAATGCTTATTCTACAGCCATCTCTCCAGCCCCACACAGTATATTTAAAAAAAAAAAACAGCACATGACAGTAACCTTGGTGTGCTGTGCTGACCCTACCCCCAGGGCGCACTAAGACAAGACAGGGACAGACTGGGCATGGTGGTGCGTGCCTGTAATGCCAGCAATTGGGAGGCTGAAAATAGAAGGATCACTATGAGTCCAATCTGTGAAATGAGACCCTGTACTAAACAAATAAATAAACAGCACATGATGTCTGTTTCACTTGGATGTCAAATCATACCCTTGCTGGAGCCTAAACTGCTCTTAAGATGGCTAAAGGAGCGTTTACTAGCTTGGCAGGTTAGAAGGTGACTTAGGAATAGGATTAAGGCATAAAATTGGTTGCCAATTCTCCAGCTGTCATCTCCTTTGCTTTAACAAGGAAGAAAAGGTAAGTCAAACTGTGTCTGATAGGATGCAAGCTCATCGATGACCTTATTGTTTCCCTGGGCAATGTGGGTTGTGGGGAGCAACTATTCTGCAAATATTTTCTTGCCAGTGACACAAAATTATCTCCAAACAAAAGGCCTCACCACACGTGCTATAAAGTCCACTTTACCTTTGCTTTGGAGCAGGGATACTGAAACAGATGGACTTTACAAAAGTCATCAGCAACAGCAATCACCTTTCTGTTGTGGGATCGCACCAGGGCATTGATGTCTGTCCCATCGGATCCTTCTGGCCAGACACCTTTGATACAGAAATGTAGGGTGTAAAAAAGCCTAAAACACACAATTGTATCACTGTGTGTTAAGCCCATATTAGTCTGAAGATGGAAAACTCAGCCTCAACAGTACTCAGTAGTAACCAGTAGGCGGTGCCAATAAATAAACTGCAATTTGATGCACCTCAATAATAACCTCTTTTAAAAATTTTCTCATCAGAGGAAAGGTTTTTAGTTACTTGTACAGCAAGGTGCAAGACCAGTGCAGTGGCACTACAATTTTCTAGGTTCCTTCTCAAGCAGTTCCCTCCAAGAAAAGCCCAGAGAACGTTCTTACAGTAGTGAGCAGCCCCCCCCCTGGTCTGGCTCACCATCCCACAGAATCCTCCCGGAAGCATCACTCCCATCCCATCCCAGGTAAGGCTGCCACACAGGAGTGCTCTGAATGTGTACAAGGCAGGTGTGTTCAATATCATCAGCATGAACTCGTACAGGCTACAACTATGGAATATTTAAGGGCTGAGATACTTGGGTTTCTGTGGCTGAATGATACTCTGGAGAGCAAATATGTTCTTGGAAATTTGTTAAAGTCAGAACAATTTTTTTTTTTTTTTTTTTTTTTTTTTTTGCATAACAGGATTGAACTCAGGCCCTTGCGCTTGCCAGGGAAGCGTTTATTCCACTGAGCCATCTCCCCGGCCCCCAGAACACTTTTACAATTGGTATTTCATAATAACTAAAATGTATTGCCTCTTTAACCAGGGAAATTACCAACTGCTACTTATTACTTGAATCTCACCTAGAATAATAAAAATTATTTCTGGACAAGTCAAGATTTTGTTTTCAGTTTCTTCTTAGCCTATTTCATTTCTTCCTTACTTATTCCCCATCCTGATAGCGCCCGAGTTTATATAATGCTGTGTACTGGGCCAGCTTTCTGACATATGCTGCATAAAAACATGTTCAACTCTGAGTGGAAGAGTAAGACATCCTTAAAGGGAAACTGCCTCTGGCTATCTGCTTTGGGTACCGGTGCCACATCCTCGGCCAATATTCTGACTACTAAGTATAGTATCAAAAAAAAAAAAAAAAAAAGATTTGCTATTTTAACTTGTTCCTTTTATCTTTATAGCTTTTCAGGAAGATATCTAAAGATAGGGATTGGCTTAGAAAAAATAACAGATTAGGAATAATCTCCAAATTTTATCCTTAAATAATGTCTACTAAAAATGCCTTTATAGTCTGATAAATAGCACTGGGACGCAGCATCCACATGCAAAAAGAGTCACACGTGTTGACAAGGACAGGAGAAGTTGGACCCCCACACACACTACTACTAGAAATCTAAATGGTGCTTTTCAAAGTTTGCCAGTTTCTCAATACATAAAACACCATTTGACCCAGAAATTATGCTCTTTAGGGCATGTTCAAGAGAAATAAAAACTTCCACATAACTGTTTGCAGCAGCATTAATTAACAACAGTTGCAAAGTAGAAACCACCCGACTGGACTGGCCTGCCAATGAGTGGAGTAGCGAGATGCAGTACTGTAGTCGGCCAGATGAACTTGCTGTGCTAACTGAAAAGTAGCCCATCTCAGAGGATCACATACTGTATGCGTGCTCTCGTTTATACAAATTACTCAAAATGGGGAAGCCACACAGTCTGTGGCTAGGAAGGGAGGTGTTAACTGTATCTCACAGGTACAGGATTCCAGTGTGATGAAGATACAGCTTTACCCATTTAAAAGCATCCATTTTCCCTTGCAGAAAAACAATCTGAACTACCATATAAATTCCTGTCTATGTCTTTTCTACAGTTTGGGGACCAAAAGTGCTGGGTTCTACAGAGAACAAATCCTATACTGGTTCAATCGTATTATCTATTTTTTCTGATTCTGATGTTAGTAGCGATAACTGTATTTTTCACTTACAGATTTAAGCAAGTAAACATATGACATGAAAGCCTAACAGTAGTCAGATACTGTATTCTTACCAAAGACTTGAAAGCCTAGCACACAGGTGTATGTTGTCCAATCAATGTCCTTACAGTCCGATCGATTTCTGATTAGTTTGCAGCCATTTTCAATGTCCCCTTTAAATTTAGAAACAGGAAGTATAACCATGTGTACAAATGTATTTGAAAGTGCATCTTGATTCAAACTACATTTATTTGTATTTAATCCATACACTGAAAAACATTATCAAACATTTAAAAAGGAAAGTTTATTAACAGAGTTTTATATAACCCTGTTAAAGTTAACTTTTATGTAAGTTGTTTCCAGTGAAAGTATTTTTTCTCTAAAAAGAATAACATGCCTGTCCATTTTATTCTTCTGTGTAAACCAGGGAGCATTGTTGAATGAAAAACCACTCAGAGCACCATCAATCTCACTGACTTATTTCTTATTACTACATGTGCCTTCAGTTCTACACCATTAAATAAATTCATTACTTTTCTGGAAAAGAGAACCACATTTGAGATTCTCATTACTCAGCTCACAGCAGTGTGCTTTAAAGCCAGCTTTACATAGTTAAGTTCTATAAAGCACTGTCACAGACACATCTGAGCTCAAGTATGATCATTCATACTTACAGTATAATATCTCATAGTCTCCCGAATTAGACATTATATGCTTGTTGTCTGGGGACCAGTCAAGGTGTGTGATGTAGCTGGAGTGTCCCTTTGGAAAAACAGATCAACTATTAGAAGGTTTTTAGAGTTAACTAAAGGGTTTTTAGAGTAACTAGCCTAAAGCCAATACTGCTTTCTGGTACCCACTTCTAAAGCAGGATTCCTTCAGGACAGAACAAGCTCTGCTTACGAACACGGTTTGTAACAGGCCCTCAGTGTCTTGCTGGAAACCCGAGACGCAGGAAGAGCTGGGGCCAGAGTGCAGTTCAGGGGATCCCACCACAATGGACATGTGAAGCATCCAGCACCTGTGGGAATCCTGCTGGCCTCTACACACCAGTGCTTACTATCTGCCACAGAGTTCCAAGAAAGATAGTCTGTTCACTTGTGTCGTACAGGGTAGTGCAAAGGCAACAGATCCTTGGGCCTTATTTCAAGTCACTGGTGTCTCCACTAGACTCCATTTTCAAGAATAAAATATTAGTTACAAAAGATGCACAGTTTTCTTGGGCTGCATGCTGGGTATGACACCCATATGCAATCACAATGGGGGTTTGGCAAACACTCCTTTATCCAAAGAATGTTTCATAGGAGGAAAGTCACCCCACTCTTGACTCCTTTCTCCTAACCCAATACTGTCATCTGATTCATCTGCATAGGGAGACCCTGTATCAAATAAAAAGATTTTAAAAAATTAACAGGGTATGACAGCAACGTACATTCCTCCAAGCAGCAGTGCTTAGAGGAGCACAACCTACACCTCTAGTAGCAGCAGTTCGCTAGCACGGCAAATCACCGCATGCACACCAAGTTTTTGTGGCTCACATCCGCGTGGGCACAGAACATGCTCAGGTTAATCAATGTCAAGTATCTCTTGAAAAAAGAAGTCCTGAGTAGGAAAATTCCCCCAATTTATGCAAGACTTATTTTAGGGACGTTGTCAATTCATAACGGAAAACAGATTAATCTTTCACTAATCCCCAGGCCTTTGAAAAAAAATTTTTTTTGGGTGTTTTGAGACAGGATTTTGCTATGCAGTTTATGCTGGCCTTGAACTTCAGGTGATCTTTCTGTCTCAGCCTCCTAAGTGCTGGGATTATATGAATGCAGCTATTTGGCTTTTTAAACAATTTTTAACGGGGCTTGCTGGTTAGCTTAGTTATTTAAAAGCCTACTCTGGCAAACCCAGTCAGGCACAGGGGACCGCAGTTCAATCCCTTTCCACCTGCTTTATCAGACTCACTTTTAAGCGTGAGCTGCCCCTCCCCCCAAAAAAAATCCTTCTAAAAATTTAAGATAGGTTTTTACTACACTGCCCAGGCTGAGCTCAAAGTTGCGATCCTCCTGCCACAGCCTCTGCCAGTGCTGAGATAAACACATTTCATCCTATAAACTGGAAGTTGTGGCAAGTAATTACTAAGTAATGGAGGTAGAGAACAGTCCATTCTTTCTCTAATTTGAAATATCCCTTTATTACTTAGTAAATTCCCAGAAAAACAGAGGTCTGTTTGTGGACTTTCTTTGCTGGTAAACTAGTCTATCTGCCTTAGCCCCCTTGCCTCTGAGTTGGATGGCATATGGAAAGTTTTAGATGAACTTTAGATCTATTTTTATCAAGTCCATAAATAACATGTTGAACATTTAAGCAAGACTGCATTACATTTAGAGAACAGTTTGCAAAGAACAGATCTTTATCAAATGTTTTTATCTGGAAATGCATGGCTATCCTTAGTTCATAAGTCTGACTCAGCAGCATTTCTGTGCTTTTGCTGTTCTATTCACAGAACATTTTTATTTTCTGATGCTGTCTCAGTAGGACCTCTATGCATTCGTGCTCTCTCTCTCCCTACTTTCATATACTTCTTTCAGTGGGTGCACAGCTAAAGCGTTCTCCTATTTCCCAACCTTTTCTGCAGTTACGAATGGAGTCACTGAGTGGAGCTTCCAGCAAAGAGTGCCCTTCTCTTTTTGCTCTCCTTGGAACTATGAGGTGATGGCTAGATTTCTGGCACACTCTTAGCATGCTGAGGGTGACAGCAACGAGGGTGATGATGCAGACAGAGGATCCTGAGTTCCTGAGGACTTTTCTTTTATGCAGCACTAGGGTCATTTGAGTTACATCCCCAGCCCTTGATGACCTATTTTAAATGGGACCATATCTCTACTTTGTTTGTTATTAGGTACTACATAATTCCTGATAAAATAATACTACACTCCACTACCTTAATGAAATTTTGGATTAGTTTTATTATTTACTTTTACTTGGATACTTCTAAGCAGACAGTTATAAAGTCTTTAGTCTTTTTATTTTTAATCTTTTTTGCATAGGGCTACAGGGTCTCACTACACAGAATGGACTCACAGTGATCCTCCTGTTTTCAGCCTCACAAGCGCTACCATGCCCAGTCTTCAGTCCATCTCAGCACACCCCAGGGATGGGGCCAGCATGGCAACTGGGGATTGAACCCAGGTCCCTTAGTCCACTGAGCTATCTGGCATTTAAAAAAAAAAATTAATGTTTATCCAATTACCAAAATGCTAGTGACAAAAAAAAAGCAGAACTTTTCAAAGTATTTCTTGCCTGCTTTCTAATGGCTCTTCATGTGTCACTGCAAGTCACAGATTATCTCTCAGGCTCGAGCTCTAAGTTATAAAGTACACAGAACGTGTCAAGTAGACAACACTAAGGTGGAAAACAGCACTAAAACTCTACGTCAATCATAACACAAACATTTCAAGGAAAATATCCTGCAGCCCACAATTATAAAACTATTTTTGAAATTTAACAGATTAATGTTAAATTTTGAAAAACTGCCCTACAACTTAGGATCACTTAGTTATTGAAAATAATGCTGAAGAGTTAAGGGGTGATGGCGTTGGAACAGTGACACCCAGTTTTACTGAGCAGACACCACCACAGGTGCATCTTACAGCAAGCTTAGATGAGGTGCAGATGGCACAGGAAAGTCACAGAACAAATGGGAGCACCAGCGTTCAAACCCAGGTCAGGTGTACTGGGGGCAAAATTAACAAGGCAGTTAAGCTTAATTTAATTGTAACAATGACTACAAGTGGAAAGGAATACGCAAATTTTCATTTTAAGGAGCTTGTAAGTAAGGACCTTTTTATTCATTTTTCAAAACATAGTTATACAGGAAAAGCTGAGGTAAAGAAATTGTGCTGAAATAAAAGCAACAAAGCGGTGAAACTGCCACAGTGGTACCAGCAGAGATCCCTGGTAGAACTTACCAGCAGTCTCCAGTTCTTTTTAGTCATAAAAGCTGTCATGTTAAATCTTACCTGAGAGACCTGGTATGCAAAGCAAATAAACCCAGATGCCTACTAGGTCAGCCCAGCTCTCCAATTCTAGGGCTTTGTAGGAAGCAACTAAATATTTTCAGTCCCTACAGACTTGTAAACTTTTCTAGGTGGGTGTGGGGCACGGGCCTGTGAGCCTAGGACTCTGGTGCTGAGGTGCGACATGGCCACAAGTGGCCAAGCCAGGCTACATGGTTGCGTTCAAGGTCAGCTGCAACCTCACAGTGGAACCCTCACCAAACAACCCCAAAACTTCTACAGCAGCAATTACAAAATCATATCACTTCCCCGGTGAATATTTGATGCAATCAAAAACCTATGAACCCTTTAATTTATGAAATCACTGCAGAGATGGGCCAGGGCCAGCGATGTGCAGGAAATGGGAAGCATCAGTGTGTGGGACGGCCTTCAGTGTCTAAGCAAGCACCAAGGTGGGTCACCGCAGAGCAGCACGCTGTGCAGTGCTGTCATCCCGCTCGGCCCTCAGAGCTAAGGGCATTCATGCCTGTCAGACGGATTTAGAATTGCTATGCTGCTATTTTACAAGCAGTGCCTTAAGCCTATGTCCCAATGACACAGGCAAACCTACAACATCAGGTGTAGAGAAGGAAGTCTTGCCGACAGACTGGCTATTTGGAGAAATAAAAGGCAAATGAAGATCTTACACTCCCTCCGTACAATTTCAAAGAAAATTCCTTCAAGAGAATGCCCTCACCTTGTATTGTATCTCTTTTTGATGCTGAAATGACAAAGATCACTTCAGCATTAAAACTAAATGGAGGGCTGGCCAAATAGCTCAGTGGATTAAAGCACCTGTAAGCAGGTGCAGGGGACTGGGGTCTGATCCCTGGGCCTGCCATGCCGGCCCCGCCCCCGGGGCACACTGAGAAGGCAACTGAGACTGGGCGTGGTGGCGTGCGCCTGTAATCCCAGCTCTTGGGAGGCTGTAAACAGGCGGATCACTAAGAGTCCGATCTAACAGTGAGACCCTGAACATCCTGTAAACCCTTCTCTAAAAAATAAAAAAAAAAAAAAAAAAAAAAAAAAAACCTAAATGGAAGAGTTAAAAAAGGAAGTGGCAAGATGTGAAAGATTAAGCCCAAAGCATTCCATCCAGGACCTTCTTAGCATATGCCAATGTCTTCTAAAGTTCTAAGGTTTGATCAAGGACATATCCAAGTTAGAACCCAATTCTTAAGGAGACTAGTTAATTTATTTCTACAGGGAGGTTTCTGGGTTGCGACTCACTTGATCGCAGGATCACAGAACACAGGATTGTGGTAAGTGAACTTTGGTAGAGTCCTCTCATTTTTCTTACTCATCAGATGAGGAAGTTGACCAGATAATGATCTCACTTTATATGCTACAATTTTGATTCTAAGCTATCAGTACTGTAGTCCTTTACAGAACAGACATTACAGTACAACACCTGGAAGAAGGAATAAATGATAAATTTCCAAATATATGACTCATGTAGGTTTTTTCACTCCCTCCAATGCTCAGAATCAAACTCAGGGCCTCTGGCTGCTAGGCAAGCATCTACCATGAGGTACACCCCCAGCCCACACAAAGGTTTTATGAAACAAGTTTCAAGCAGATTAACTACAGAAGATTAGGAAAGATATCTGGGGTAAATAAAAAGTGAAAATAAGCGTTGAATCCAAACTTTTTTGTTTCTGGAAACTACAGGCCCTCAATGGTTTTGGCACAAGAGATCAGTTCTGTGGAAGACCATCTCCCAGGCACAGCTGGGGGGTGGGCTGTGGAGGGAAGGGTGTTGCGATGATCCCTTTAGTTTAGAGCAGGGATTGTGCGCCTCTGACAGCAGGCTGAGCTAAGATGTTCTGTGAGCCGCGGAGACAGTGGCCTGCTATTCACCTCATGTTGGTTGGCCAGGTTCTTAACAGGCATAGTTGGGTAGTGGCCTGTGGCTCAAGGGTTGGGGACCCCTGTGAGCAGATGTTAGCCAGGAAACTCGCTGTGTTAAACTTCAGAAAGAGGCAAAGAAGTAATGGCCTTAAGGGCTGCAAAGTTGGTAAGCCTAGAGTATGCAATCACTGCAGGGGTCAGTCTATCCCAAGAAAATGTTACTCAGAACATGCTGACAGGAGGGTAGTCTATGAGAGGCGAATGTGGACAGTACTTGTGTGCAGGATAGAAAGACCTAAGCCAAGACACCAGCTCTGGTGGCAGGTATTGCTCTATTGTGGACACCAGAATGGGATTTGTTCATGTTCTGCTTACAAGCTGGTGTTCCAGGGGACTTACTTTCCCTCTGGAGAAGGAATGGCCTAACTGGAAGACGTTCACACCCTAACCTGCTGGCATTTACATATCTCACTTTAAATGAATAAATTGGCATTCTGACTGTAAGTTGGTGTACTGACTTAAAGAGAGAACATGGCTGACCAGAGAGAACTGAAGTTTAGTACCCTTCAAAACCAGTTTTTGTTGTAACTGCTATCTTTATAAGGCAGCTTTGGAGAATGTGGTTGACAGAAGTTCATGTCTCCAAGATGGTTCTCATCTTGCTCCTTAGCTTACAAGGCCAAGAGCAAGGATCTGGCTTGCGACGTCACCATCATTCATCAGGGACCCACGCAGCCCAGCTAACTTCCTCTACCCATCCTTTGGCACCAGCCATCTTCTCAATTGGCATCTCACATAATGTGATATTGTGAAGGGGAACAGACTCCAAATGATAACCTCTGGTTACAATTTATTACAGAGACACTTTCTAAAGCTCTACAGCCAGTGTGCCTTTTCAGCTAAAATGATCAGTTAAATGTCGACTAGTAACAACAATATTATTGGGAAAAAAATAGAAAACAACTGATGTTAGATTTTTTTTTTTTAAGGCAAGATCTTGCTTGCTATGTCAGACTGGCGTTGAACCCTCAGCGATCTTCCCGCCTCATGCTGGTATTACAGGCATGCACCACCATGCCCAGCTGGTATTTGAAGTTGTAAGAGAAAAAGTTCTGTCACATTTTAAGATCAGAAGTATATAATGCAGGAATTACTGAAATTCTAAGATAAATTAAAACTCCGAAAGGTTGTAACTGGCCTGGAGTGGCAAAGTTAAGAGGCATGAACCCGTTCTGTCTGCTCACTCTGGTAGCAGATAACAGATAAAGGCAGTTAATGGGAGACTAGGAGACCAGTTTGGTGGAGAAGTGACAGCTGGGAGCAGAGCATAGAACAGAAGATAATTGGAAAAGCAGAGCAGCTAGGCTTTCATTACAGCCTCAAAGAGCAGCATAAATTTTAACAGTTCCTGGGGGTATCGTAACATAATTTTAAACACTCATTAAAGATAAAAGCTGCCTAATTAGAGCAGGACACATCTCATGAAATTGATCAACTTGGTATTTCTCAACATTTCCAAGGTTGTTCTGATGACCCAATGCCACCCATGGGTGTTTCTCTTCCAGATCAGTTGCACTGCACTAGCACAATGAAAAATCTGAGGGTCACCCCATGCTGAACAGCTTGCTCTACAAAGACTGAGGACAACTGCGGCCCAGTCCTGGATCTGTACTCAGGTCAAGAACAACTCATTCATCTGCTCTGAAACCCAGTTTTATCATTTGTAAAATGAGGTTTGGCTATATCTACTATAGCGCTACTTAATACAATTTTATATATTAAGTGATATTTGATATGTTCTATCTATGAAGAAATCAAAGTTTAAAAGGCTAAAATCTGAAAATAATTAAAAATCTGGGGCACAGTACATTTTTAACTAGTCTGAAAATTCCTTACAGTGAAACATTTCATTGAATGCTATAGATATTTCACACATCACAAACACAAAGTTGGTGAACTTGCTGGGCATGGGGCTGCACACCTGTAACCCCAGCCTGCTGAGAGGCTGAGGTAGTAAGACCACAAATCTTAACACAGCCTGGGCAGCTTAGTGAGACCCTACCCCAAAAAACAGGAACTGAGAAAGGCTACAGTTGGAGGTCAGTGCAAATGCCCAGTGTTCAATCTCCAGTGCTACCAAAAACAGAGAGATTTAAATATATTAAAGAAAACAATTAGTGAATGATTTATTATTTTTCTTTTCCCTATATATTAGGACAGGGTCTACAGGGTCTCACTACATAGACAGTGATCTTCCTGTTTTTAGCCTTCCAAGTGCTGGGATTACAGGCATGCACCATCACACTCAGTCTGTCACTGTTTTAGTGCGCCCCATGGGTGGGGCCAGCGTGGCAGGCTGGGGATAGAATCCCGGCTGCTGTGCTCTGCCTAAGTAGCGCTTTAGTCTGCTGAGCTATCAGACTGGCTCTATAATTGTTTTTAAGGCAAAAATATTTTGGGTAAGTTTTATAGTTCTGAGTCTGCACGCATATCACTTTAAAAATGGACTGGTTTTAGCCTATGTTACAAATATATAATATATACAAAACACAAGTCTTTTTCAAATAGTAAATTGCCTGCCTTTGCTTACACAAGTTGAGCATCCCTAGTCTGAAAATATGCAATCCAAAATGCTCGAAAATTTCAATCTTTTGAGGGTCCATACGATACACGTGGTCTCACCCTGGGAGGGGTGAAGTGCAGGTGTGTGAAGTACAGCACACAAAGGTACCTCCAGTGAAGCATGTTTGTCTGGAACAGACAGACATTCAGACTGGAGCCCCAGTGCCAAGGTGCCTATAGTATGAATACACACATGTTTCAAAATCTAAAAATCTCCAAACTGGCAAACATTTTTGGTCCCAAATTTCCTTTCTGCTTCCCTCCTTCTCCCTCCCTGCTGGGGATCAAAGCCTGGGCATGAATTCTGGACAAGATAAACTTAATCTATACACAGTAAAAATAAATTTCACACTCATACTGCAGTTTATTTTGCTTATTATAAGGTATGTGTGGCACTGGGAATACAGCTAGCAGCAAGGTGCCTGCCTGGCAAGTGTGAGGACCTGAGTTCGATTCCTGGTACTGTCCCTCCCCCAAAAAGTATATAGGTTTCTGAGAATTATTTTACTGATTCTCCCAAAATGAACTGTACTATGATAAGGACTGTTAAAGATCTTTGACATTAATTCATCATGTGATCTCTAACTCTAAATTCATGTCCTAACATACGTGCCAAGCTGCTTCATTTTCTACAGTTAGCACTTGTTGAGTGCTTACATGCTAAACACTACCCTAAGCATTTTATATGTGAACACAAAAGTGCTACTACTCTCTATAAGTGAGAAAACTGAAGTAGATAGATGCTTTAGGTAATTTGTTTCACATGGCCTCACGGTTAGGAAGAATTTAAATCAAAGTAGTCTGTGCTCTGAAACACCCACTCTGGGATGAACGAGGCCTCTTGCATGTAGTTAAGTGCTCTACTGCTGAGCTTCCCCTTCCCCAGCCGTGCCGAGGGTGGGACCTATCTTGCACATGATCCTGCTATCTAGAAAAATTCTCTAGCTGGTAGATTCCTGCCATAGAGAATGTTCTTTGCTTGCTACAGTTTAATTTATGGCTTATAAAAATAATTAATAAAATTAGAACTGGGCAGCAAATCACAGAAAACATGTTTTATTAACTCTGAAATGCAGACACACCTATAAATTATTTTTAGCAGCAGAGAGGAGATACAGGTTAGAGTATCAGGGGTGGGACATAAGATTAAATAGAAGTCAAAGCCCTTTTATATCTCTTTTTTGGGATTGAACTCATGACCTTGCATTTGCCAGGCAGGCAGGTAAGCCTCTGAGTTAGCTCCCTAGCCCCGACTCTATTTTGAGAGTGTTACTCATACTTTTGTTCATAGAAACGGCTTTAAGAAACTACCTTACAATGAGCTAAAGGGACAAATAATAAACTCCCATCAAAAGGAAGTGTCATTCTGGAGTAAATAGGGAACTATAATGTTCTCTTAGGTAATCTCAACTTTTAAAGATAAGAGATTAAAGTTTAAACTAGCTAAGTTTAAATACGAGAAAACAAGATACATTAATGTAAACATTTAATTTTTTATAAGAAGTCAATTTTCCCAGTACTTTCACAACTTAATATATTTTACACCACTACTTACAGTGCATTTTCCATATCTGCTATATTTTCTTCCATTTTCTGAGACTACATAGAGGTAAATGAAGTTGTCATGAGATCCTACAGCCAGAAAGGTCCCATCTAGAATGAAACAGGAGGAAATCTTCACTAGAGACATGAGCTGACAGATTTATTGCTAGTTTATGGATCTATACTGATATTTTGCAAATGTTAAATATTATCAATGTAACTGTTATTTGGCAGGAGTGGTGTTGCAAGTTCAAGACCAGCCTGAGCTTCAAAGTGAGCTCAAGGCAGCCTGAACTGCATCGCCAGGCCCTGTCTCAAAAGGACTGAAGAAAAGGGGTGTGGGGAAAGCCAATGAGAGTATTATGTGGAAACAGTACAGTACCAAGAATTACTTAGACCTAGAGTCACTGTTGTGTTACAATGTTACTGCCAGGAATGTAGCTCAGGGGCACAGTGCCTGCCTGGAAAGCCTAAGATACTGAGCTTAATTCCCAGTACAAAAAAAAAAAAAATCATTACCAAGTAACCAAAATAACTGAGCTCTAAAGGACTTGAATATTTGTGGCCAGTGTTTGTGCATTTTGAGCATTATAATTTTTTAATACTATAATATATAAAAAGATTGCTAACTAGATGAAATAATCCAGCTTAATTCAAATTTCTACATATGCACAGATATAAAAACAGGGATTTGACTGTACTTTTTCAGTGTAAATTTAACTGTAACAGTTCGTTCTAAGTTTGTTTGCTTGATGATTTACTGTTTAACTTCAGCAGATTTTTTTTGCAATTTTTAGCAGTGGAATTTGATGTTAGGGAAACCAATTTGCTACTTAACTTTAGAGAACAGAGAAAAAAGGAGTCAGCTTTATTGGAAGCGAAACCATGCAATCATAGCAGCCAAGTGAACACCAGGCCAGGGCTTCTGCCTACCTACTGAGTAGCGCATCACAGAGAGCTGTTCATTCCCATCAGTGTGGATAGAAACCAGATCTCTGGTTTCTGCATCCAGAACAAACCACCTGTAAATAAAAATTAAAAAAATTCATATCTTAGCACTTACAGAAAAAAATGGTTCCTTTCTGTCCATTTTTAATTTTAAAAATGTCAGCAACAATCTTTAGGTATGACGTTTCCTTTTTCAAATGAAAGAGAAATTCATGTTTTTAATGCTGCCACAGATGATATAAATTTATATGGTCTTGGTGTGGTGGTACACGTGGCAATCCCAGCTACACAGGAAGCTGAGGTAGGAGAATCCTGAGTTTGAGGCCAGTCTGAGCAACTTATAGAGCTCCTGTCTCAAAATGAAAAAAAGTTGAGGATGTGGGGTACTAAATGACTCTAGTCATATTCTCATTTCCACTTAGGTATTCACTGTGTCTCTTCACTGGTCATGGTTAAAGCAGAAAATAAAGACGCCACAGTGAACCTTTCAGAGCATTCAGTGGTGCAGCCTGCTGTGGCCCTCATGCCATAACGTCAGCAGCACTGCTCTGGACTATATACATTAGACACACGTTTCTGTTTTATGGTAATATGCAGTTACTATGGGGCTCCGCTTGGCCTAAAGGATTTATCAGACCTTTCTAAATGCAATCATTGGGTATAAAAAACAGGAAATCTTTGACCAAATATTTATATTCACCTGATTTGTGAGCCAAGTACCAAAAGACAGTACGTAGATTGAATACAGGGCCTTGTACCTGCTAGATGAGTACCCTACCACTGAGTTACAACAACAGCCTTACTATTATTATTACATTTAGTACAGGGTCTATATGGTCTCACTATGTAGACTGGACTCATAGAGATTATCCTGTTTTTAGCCTCACAAGTGCTGGGATCATAGGTGTATGCCACCACACCCATTTCATTAGCCATCTCAGCACGCCCTGGGTGATTAAACCCCAGCTGCTGTGCTCTACCTAAGCAGGTGCTTTAGTCCGCTGAACTACCGGGCCAGCCCCCTGCCTTTTGTATTTTGAGGCAGGGTCTAACTATTGCCAGGCTGGCCATGAACTTGCAATGTCTCAGCTTCCTAAGTAGATGGGATTACTGTTTTGTGCTACCTTGTAGGCTTTTTTTTTTTTTTTTTTTTTTGGTGGAACTGGGGGTTGAACTAGGCCCTGGCACTTGCCAGGCAAGCACTTATTTACCAAGCCATCTCCCCGACCCCTTGTAGGCTTATCTTGATGAGTTTTTAACATGATGTTTCTCTGTATTGCCGGGAGACTTGACCAACTGGTGGTATATGTATGACTGTCCCATCAAGCAGCTCTTTATTAATTTTATTAGTAAAAAGACTGATAAAAGTGATTAGATCTGTTTAAACCAACAGCAGCACAAGCTGCCAAAAGGGACAGTCCCAGCCATGCATGCCCCACACTGGTGGTTCAAGCCAGTGCAAGTGTGTTACTGGACTAATGGCCAAAAAGATGATAGAGCTGGAAAGTACCTTGAAGTCCTTAAATGACTTTATCTTTTGTTCATGATGTTAAATTACAAAAATATGCTTCCATTACAATATAATAAAAAGTGCCCTCTGTGGAGTAGGTTTGTAAACACTTACTGTTTTTTTAAATTATTTTTTTACTTATAAAAGACAGAAATTATGGTTTTTATAATTAGACAAATGTAGGGTCCAAAATGGAGAAGCAAGCCCAGCTCTAGCCTCCTACTTCAGAAGAACAGTGCAGCACTGTGGTGACGGAAACCACTGCTTGAAGATCTACCAGCTCACTAGGGGCAGAACCCAGGCAGCTGCTCACTGCATCACACCAGGGAGGGAACGGTCCCATGCCGATGACTACAGTTAGTGAGACACATGAACATCTGGGGAGCCTGAGGAGCAAGGAGACCAGAAAAGGAGCCCGCGTGCATGGGGACATAGACTGAAATTAATGGTAAAGAGTAACACAAAGAACAAGGACAATGAAGGCACAAATGTGCCAGAGATAGGTGGGAGCTAAATGGATAGGAGGAAGTAAGTAACGATAGAAAGGGGAGGGATGTAAAAGGCAGCTTAACCATTCTAGCTGGGGTGATAAGGCAAAGATTTAGTGAGCTTTTAGAAGCCAGACTGGGCCAGCAAGATAGTTCAGCAGACTAAGTGCCTGCTTAGGCAGGTGCAGGGACTGGGTTTGATCCCCAGTGCGGCATGCCACGCCTGCCCTGCTCCCAGAGGCACTGAGCTGGCAACCAAGTTCTGGCATGGTGGTACACACTTGTAATCCCAGTACTGGGGATGCTGAAAATAGGAGGA
This sequence comes from Ctenomys sociabilis, assembly GCA_004027165.1. Classification (NCBI taxonomy): domain Eukaryota; kingdom Metazoa; phylum Chordata; class Mammalia; order Rodentia; family Ctenomyidae; genus Ctenomys; species Ctenomys sociabilis. The sequence continues at coordinate 22,609 of PVKA01027510.1, forward strand.
TCACTACAAGTCTAAGCTGTGTAGTGAGATCCTGTACCAAGTACACACAATTTAAAAAAATAAAAAAAGGCCAGATTAACAAGTTTGGATTTTACCGCTTAGGCATCAAAAAGCCATTGAAAATGGTTCTAGCCCGGTGAGTATGGTGTGCTCATTTCCTGAGTTTCCTTCTTTTTTGCAGAACCTGGGAATGAACTCAGGCCTTGTGCTTGCCAGGCAAGCGCTTATTCTACTGAGCCATCTCCTCAGCCACCTGAGTTTTCTTAATCAGATGATTCCACTTGATAGGAGCTCTTTTCTTTTCCTTCCCTCTCTAGTTTTCTCTTGCCTTCAAGACAAGCTTTCTCTGACCAGGTTCACAATAATTTCTGCTGATCTCTAACAATTAGTGCCCCTCTACTTAAGCAATATTAAACTACTCAAATGTTATCTTTTTATGCAGTACTTAGACCATGTCTCTTTTTTTTGGTACCAGAGATCAAACTTGGAACCTTGCCCTTGCCAAGAAGGTGCTTAGGCCTCCGAGTTATAGCCCCAGCCCACGTGGCCCATGCCTCTCTTTCTTGTGACAAGGTGTTGCTTTATATTTCAGGCTGGGCTTGAACTTTTTTTTAATTGTTTTTTTGAGACAAAGTTTCACTATGTAGTGCAGGCTGGCCTTGAACTCATGGCAATCCTGGCCCAGCTTCTCAAGTACTGGATTACAGGTATGCCCCACCATGCCTAATTCGTGTTTCTTTTTGACAATTACTGATCAACTATAGCGCTTTGCAGATGCAGGTGTGCTCTATAAAGTTTTGAAAAGTGACTCAGAATTGGAGTTCAAAGAAGACAGAACATGGGGAGATTTACGCTGCTGGAGTTCAAAGACACTGTACACCCTGGGAAATTAACTCAGCAGTGAGTTAATGGTGAGTTAATTCACACCAAATCACAGAAGAAAAAATTTGTTTTAATTAGTCTTCTCCTTTAACTATGTCTCAGCTACTGCTAATGTATCTTTGACACTTCAGTTTTGAACAGAAGGGCTTTTTTTCAAGCTCAGAAGCTTTGCAGTCAGTGGTGTGTGGGCTGGAATCTGTTCACGTATTTCAGCTCCTTCCTGGCCCACTCAAGGCTTGGGCTGCTACCAAAACTGAGATCCCCTAAGTCTCTTTAGCTCTATGACACTGAATCCATGTACACAACAAAGCTAAGTGTTCTTTCTACCTGCCCACTCCCCGGGCTCACTTTCTGCCCTGTTTTCTTGTCAAAGCCGCTGCTGCCGCAACCCCTTCTGCCCGTGCTCCTTCTCCTACCCTGCATGCTTCTATCTCCTAGGGTAGACACAGCACAGCTTACGCACTGACTCCATGTGTTATGTGGCAGATGAGACCTAAGTGGTACAGCCAGTGCACACTGAAGAAAAAAAGGAAAAGAACATAGCACAAGGTCTGTCACTAGTACTGAGCAACGGGTACTTCTTACTGTTCATACTTCAGTGACAGTAACATTTGTGCTATTTAGATGGGTAAGTGACAGAAGTAAAAACCAGACCAGCAGTATAGCTTGAGTGTTTTTTGTTTTGGGGAGGTACCAGGGATTGAACTCAGGCCCTTCCGCTTGAAGGGAAGCAGCTATTCCACTGAACCATCTCCCAGGCCGAGTGCTTTCTCATGTGCTTAATTTTGTTGTTGTTAAAGACGAATTTTGTTGTTGTTAAAGAAGAAAACAACTTCTTTTGAAGACAGTTCTACAAAGTGACCTATTATATGTCTCTGTTTGGTCCAAGACGAATGTTTTAAAATCCTATAATAATCTATTACTGACATATGCAAATCTGAGACAGTAAAACTTTATGGTTTGCTGCACTACATTTTGAAAAGGAATTTCAATGTTTTCAGCTTTTACAGGTGTTAATTTATATCCAAAACCAAAGGAGAAAATGTGCTGTAATAAAACTTCAAATGTCTAAATTTAGAATTAAATGAACTAGTGGAAATATTTAAATAGATAGTACCTAATATATGATTGTATTCACAATAAGTTTCACATTACTAGAAATCAGCATGTCAGATTTTTAAAATGAGTTTAATTTTTGTGAAAATTTCACTTTGTATTTTTTCTCTGCTCCCTTGAAAAGGAGAATAAGGTGCTCACTTTGGCAGCACATAGACTAAAGAGGAAATTAAGTCACACATGGAGGGACTAGATACCAGCAAACACCCTAAGTAGGCATTTGTTAAAAACACCCAGATAACCCAATACTATTATGGACTACTGGGCTATTTTATAGTATTTTGCTGAATTCACACATCTATAATGTTTAAATGACAAAACAACAAAAAAGGAGATACAAATGAATGACCATTTTGTATCTGCATATTCAAAATAGCTATGATAGTTATATAGCTACAGTCTCTTAATTCAATGAATAGAGGGATCTCCTCCAGTAGTGTTTGTAAATAGAGTATCATGTCTGCATCTTGTACAACAAAAAACCAAGAAAACAATATTCAATGTATTAATTATTGAATTTGTCCTACTAATTTGATTTGAAACTGTCTCATTTGCTATTTGTTCTCCAATAAAATTATGGGAAAAAAAAAAAAAAAAAAAAAAACCCAAAACCAAAAACACCAAGATAAGCCTGGCATATATAATGCCGCGCACTTGTAATTTCAACTGAGGCAGGAGGATCACCAGCAGCCAGAGGCCAGTCTGAACTACACTTTGAGTACCTGTCTCAAAACAGCCAATACAGATAATAAATGTTAAGTTATATAAGTTTTAAATACTTTCCCTGCCCAAAGGATGAGAAAATTTTCGACATTTCTAAATCCGCAGAGGCAAGTCAAGCCTTCTATTACATCCTCAGTGAAGCTGGTCCTGAGCACCGCACTGCACCCCACTCCCCATCTCTAACATCTTCCTTCCCTTCCTATGTCGGTCACACAATTAGTTACAGTGGCTTTTACTTTGCTTCCACTTCTCACACACATTAAAATGTGGGTGAGCTCTAGAAGAGAAGAATTTTTGGTTCTCCCTCTGATACACCCTGAAAGCCCACAGGAGGATGCAGTAAAGGAAGGGCAGTGCTTAATAAAGAACAGCTGTGTGAGAACACCTAACAAGACAGCGGCAGGCATGTTAGTGTGCCACTTAAAAGATCATGCTCCGGAGGAGCTCTTCACATTCCTGAGGAATGGTATGAACATCCTGTCAGGTGGATCACTCAGCTCACATAATGATCCTACCTGCCGGAGTGCGTTCCTATGGCCACCACGGTGCCACTGGGATGGAAATCTGCACAGTGTCCTGGTTCCTGGAAGAGACAAAACAGCTGTTGGAGAGTATGTGGGACAGATGCAGACGTGTGTGGGCAAAACACCTGAACATAACTTGTTTTATATAAACATGGAATGCTGATCAACTTTACTGTGGCCAACGAGAAGGGCTCCACAGCAGAGGAAAAAGGCTTCAGAGCACGATGGGATGCACCAGTGGGATGAAGAGGAAAGGAGGAACTTGCTGTGGTTAGGCAGTGGGCCAGAGGAATAACAGTAGGCAGTTCTCTGGAGTCTTATATACACCTTCTGGACTGGAAAAGTGGTTAGCTGGGTGTCACAGGAGTAAATGCACTAAGACACCACTCAAAAAAGGAGAGAGCCAAGTTTGCCCGTGAGTACCACTTACTGACTCCAACCCTCGACACTACCAGAGGTCCAAATATTAAATAACATGTGAAATCTTTGTGATTTTATTATGAAACAGAAAACTTGAGCTTCTACTTTGCTGCTTTAAGGCAGGGCCATGTTATACCTTGAGATGCCCCTCTTACTCCTTTGTTTTTGGCGCAGGGTCTCACTATGCAGCTCGGACTCATAGTGACCCTCCCTAGTGCTGGGATCACAGGCACACACAACCATGCCCAGACTCCAGCACCAGCTCAGCCCGCCGAAATTTTCTCATCCTTTGGGCAGGGAAAGTATTTAAAACTTATATAACTTAACATTTATTATCTGTATTGGCTGTTTTGAGACAGGTACTCAAAGTGTAGTTCAGACTGGCCTCTGGCTGCTGGTGATCCTCCTGCCTCAGTTGAAATTACAAGTGCGTGACATTATGTATGCCAGGCTTATCTCAGTGTTTTCAAAGTGAGGGCAGTGTGCGGTGCGAGGGACTGAGCCTGGCCCTGAGCTTCCCTAAGCAAGCACTCAGCCCACTGAGCTACACCGCTGGCCCTTCTTACTCCAGTCCTGAATCAACGCTTTCCTGTTCTGTCTCTGCTCACAGTAGGGACAGTGTGGGGGAAATTATTTACCACACCTGTTCTACTCACATCCAAGAGTCTGACCCACTCCAGCCTGTGCTCCACCGAGTGCCACATGCACACCTGCCTGTCCTGAGCACACGTCAAGAGCAAGTCTTTGAAGGGATGTGTGGCGAGGCCCCAGAGTTCATCTGTGTGCCCCTGGAAGATGAAAGACACCCACTATTATTAGAATCATGAAGCCAAAGGGTATCATAAAATATTTAGTTAATCACTGCCATAATACAGAGTACCTGTACTTCTATTTGGAAGCCATCATTAAATGTTCCTCGTAAAATGAAGTTTCGTGATGTGCCTACTAAAAATTGATCTGCTTTTCCTTCTGCTACGGCTCTGATTGTGCCATATTGATCAGGGACCTAAAGAAAAATGTGAAAAGTTACCACATATGCACTAACAGGCATTAAGTACTACCCGAACAATGGCTGTATTTATAGTGGTAATTATGGAGTAATGAATGACAAAATTCTAACCCTGAAGACAATGCAATAATCTTATACTGTTATTTCTTCAGATAATCAAATTATATTGCATGCACTATTATCACCATTCTTTGCTTCATGTCTTTTTTTTTTTAAGTGCTAGCCCAGGGCTTCAAACATGCTCTTACCACTGAACTATATTCCCAGCCAGTTTCTGTTAATTTTAAGTTTGTAGTTTATATGATTTCAAGAGCTAAGGGTTAGAAACAGTAGAAAAATAAACAAAAAACAGTAAGCTCCACTACAGTAAATGAAGAACAGTCTATATTTATTATTATTTGTTACTTCATGTAAGTCAATTAGCTTAAGAAAAATTACTTCATCTGAAATATGTGGTATATAATGATACATGTCCTACCTACTCTTGATTGGTGTTCTAAAGGTCAAAATAAATACAAAATTTCTTTGTAAATTACAAAACAATACCCTGCTGGCCCTGTCTCAGGGTTCTGCACCTGAGGATTCAACCAACTTCCATCTGTACTGTACCTGTGCAGTCTTCTTCCTCCGTCATTACCCTCTAACCAACAAAATATATACAGCATTCACGCTGCAGCAGGTGCTCTGGCATATAAATGTCTTAAAGTACCCAGTGGGATGTGAAGAAGTTGTATGCAAGTACCATGCCACTTTAGATAAAGGACTTGAATATCCAGATTTTGGTGTGCATGGGGTTTTAGAGGGCCCTGGACTTAATCCTCATCTGTGGATACTGAGGATGACTGCATTATAAAGAATTATAGCTGCAATTAAGAGGCCTCTTTGGGAGTTTATTACATGGTACACTTTGTGAATGTTATGTTAATAATTATAATGATCCCAAAGAATAACTGTGTAGTGGGATCCAAAACGACTGAGAGCTGGTATACCTAATATGATGAGCAAAAAATAAAAACACCAGTGATGACACTTTTCATCAAAATCTAGTGGTTTTTTTTTTTTTTTTTTGCGGAACCGGGGATTGAGCTCAGGCTCTTGAGCTTGCCAGGGAAGCGCTTATTCCACTGAGCCATCTCCCCGGCCTCTAGTGTTTTTAAAAACAAAAAAAAAACCTGTATGATTCCTGAAAACACAAATAATTCCAAATTTGTTAGAAATAGCAATGAAAGTGTGAGCTAGTCTGTAGTTTTTATTTTTTTTTAAGTACAGGGTCTACTGGGTCTCACTATGTAGATTAGACTCCTAGTGATCCTGATCCGTTTGTGTTCAGCAGGCTTCCATGATGGGATTACAGGCACACCACCATGCCCAGTCTCAATCGTCATCTCAGCACGCCCCAGGGACAGGGCCAGCATAGCAGGCATGCCAGGGATCAAGACCTGACCTCTGCATCTGCCTAAGCAGGTGTTTTAATCCGCAGAGCTCTTTGGCCAGCCCCAACATTGAGAAGGATCCTTGTTTTGGCTGGCTTAGGCTGCCTGAAGGGAGATTCTGGTATGGCATGTGGAGCTGGGGACTGAACCACTGTCCCCTGTACCTGACTGGGCTTGCCCAAGCTTAAACAACTGAGCTAACTCACAAGCCCCTAGTCTGAGGTGTTTTTTGGTTTTTGGTTTTGGTGGAATAGGGGATTGAACTCAGGCCTGTGCGCTTGCCAGGGAAGTGCTTGTTCTACTGAGCCATCTCCCGGCTCCTGTTGTTTTTGATTAACACAGAATGTGAAATAGGGAAGGAAATGATATTTCCAATAAGAACTTAAGGTTGTGATAAAGCAGCTCTTCTTGGAAATAAAGCCTAACCACAATACCCTAAGGATCCTCTTCTTTACAGAAGACTGTCTGGAAAGCAGCTTATGTTTATGAAAATATACAAAACATTAAAAAAAAGTTGTTTTAAATATCTTTGGTACAGGGTCTCACTATGCAACTTGGACTTGTAGTGATCCTCCTGTTTTCAGCCTACCCACCCCAGTGCTGGGATTACATGGGTACACCACCATGCCCAGACTTAGTGGCTGGCTCAGTGTGCTTGGGGGTGAGCCCAGGTATTGAATCCTGGTCCCCATGCTTACCTAAGCAGGCACTCAGTCTGCTGAGCTATCTTGCTGGCCCATAAATTCAAAATTTAAATAAAAAAAGAAAAAAAAAAAAAGAAGCAACATTAAACTGAGATTTATTATTGGTTTAAGAATCACTGATCTAAAAAAAAAAAAAAAGAATCACTGATCTACTGAGCCAGAGAGATGGCACACTAGAATAAATGCTTCCCCGGCAAGCGCAAGGGTCTGAGTTCGATCCCTGGTTCCGCCAAAAAATAAATAAATTAATTAATTAATTAAAATGCTACTGTGAACTTTTATTTCCTGAGATCTCAACTTAACGAGACAATGTTCACTGAAAACCTAATGCTCATTAGGTGTCCTGGTTACAGCTCCGCCAGGCCACACTACAGACTCACATACAGCTAGCAGCTCTCACTTAAGGGTGAGTTGAAAACACTATTTTAAAGTTTTAAAACTAAAACTGATCATTTTTGTATATCCTAGACCTGAGTAGTGTTCTTATTTGCCAAATTAAAGTTTGGATAGTTATATTTTTGGATCAGTATAAAAGGTTTTAGAAATGTGAAACAGTAACTTTTAAAAAACTTTCTTTTAAATTATTTTTAACAACAAATTATTTTGTGTAGTAACAAACTCCTCTAAGGGAAGAGTGAAATAATAAAAATGTAGGCTCCCTGAAAAGTGAAATTGTCATAATATGGGAAAAAATGACAAGAATTAAATCTTTAATATCTTTATGTTCCATTTTTATCCATACCTCTATTTCTCTTTCAGGATTCAGAACGTCATCCCAGAGAATTATTTTTCTATCTTTTCCTCCTCCAGTTAATAAGGTTCCATTTCTCAGCTGACAAAGTGTGAACACACTGCCATCATGGGCTCTGATCTGTCTTCTGATTTGATACACACCTAAAATGATAAGCGAAAAATAACACCAGTGGTAATATTTTCATTAAAACCTAGTGGGTTTTAGCCAGGTGTGGTGGCGCAGGCCTGTAATCCCAGCACTCGGGAGGCTGAGGCAGGAGGATTGTTGTGAGTT
>PVKA01027511.1:0-30445 GCA_004027165.1 Ctenomys sociabilis
TGGTGGTTGGACAGGATATTATGTCGGCTTTTAGTGCTATGGTCATCCACTAGGTAAATAATTATTGAATCTTTGATATAATTCAGCTATAAAAAAACCTGTAAATATAATTTCATGTATGCACCTTGTACAATACCAAAACGTTATGAAAACAGTTTGCAATGTATTAATTCATCGACTCTGTATGGTTAAGGTGTCTGGAAACTGTCTGACTGACATTTGTATTTTAATAAAATAAAAATAAATGGAAAAAAAAAAGAAAAGCATGTCCAATTTCAGAGGCTAGAGAGATGCAAAGGAATGACCAGGCGAGGCGAGTGGCCAACAGTGAGGCCCACATCTTGGAGGATGTTGTTACTATGGAGAGGAAGAAGGAATCTGTACTTGGCCTAAGAACAATGGGGAACTCTCTGTCAAAATGGGGAGATTAGTGTCTAAGAAACCACCCTGTGGACAGTGAATTGGGAAAGAGAAAGGTCAGGCAGGAGGCCTGAGGTGAATTAGGGGGCAGCAAATGATGAGTTCTGGCCAGTAGGTTTCTGGCTAGCAGGGCTGTGGCCACAGCAAGTTAAGTGATATTTAGGGCAGCAGACATAACATAATCCCGTGATCAATGAATTGGAATGAAAATGGGACAAAGTATACTTGTTTTTCAAGTGAAATAAATTGAGTTTGACCATTCTCCATGATTTCTATTTTGTGTTTTTTTAAAAAAAAATGTACTTAATTCAGGATCTATAGTGTCTCACTAGACAGATCAGACTCATAGTGATCTTCCTGTTTTTAACCCCTCAAGTGCTGGGATTACAGATGCACATTATCATGCCCAGTCTCAATTGTCATCTCAGCGTACCCTGGGGGCAGGGCCAGCATGGCATGCTGGAGATCGAAACTTGGTCCCTGTGTCTGTCTCAGCAGGCACTTTAATCCACTGAGCCATCTGGCCAGCCCTCTATTTTGCCATTGTTTGTTTGTTTGTTTGTTCAGGTGTTGGGAGGTTTGTACTGGAAATGAAACACAGGACCTTGCACTTGCCAGGCAGGCCCTTATGCTACTGAATTATCTCCACACCCCTGTGATTCTTTCACTGTTGAAAGAAATCCTTGAGGTTGTGTCTTCTTCCAATTCAGCAGTAGCCTGCTACATGCATGAATGCTGCTGGTCCAGACCTAAGAAACAATACATGACCTTTACAAAGGAGCAGAGAGAAAAAAAACTGAAGCTACTCCATGACCCCCTACCCACTAGGTGTCAAGTTTTCTGTCCTGCCATCACAGTTCCCATAGCATCCTTTTACTGCCTCGTTTACAGTGAAGAGGGACCCTTTCTTTGGGGGCTGAGTGATTCACAAAAGAGAGTAGTTTGTCTGAAACTTGATCTCAGGAGTAAAATCCTGATTCATCAGATCTTCCATTGTTGGACATTACAATTAGCAAATGACCCAGGGATAGCAAAGAGATGTTCAAGTATGATTTAATAAGAATGTGGTTGTGATAAGCACTCAGAATATGTTTGCAATCAATTTGCAGTATACACAATACACTACTGGGCCAATCTTTTGTGTATGTGGTTGACCTTTATCTCTGGCAATCTTGTCCTATAAAGAAGAGTGAAATCCTCCATTGCAAATCATTAGTGCTCAGGAAATAGCTTTAATTTGCATACTGACAAAGATATTAACTTGGGGGTGGGGGAGATAATACACAACACGTCCTTTTGTGTGAGAAGCAGTTCAAAATCTGTGTTGTGACTACAGTTGACTGAAGTTCAATTACTGTAATAAATGTATTCCAAATTTCATCTCAATTGCATTTGCATTTTAATGAATGATTCTCACCTTCTTGTCAATTTGTCAGCCAGGCTAGATTTATTAAGTTATTGTATAAACAGGGTGTTCTAATACAGGAATTTAAATGCAAAATATTTGCTCGGGCGTATTTGAACTAGGGTTTCGATATTAATTTGCCTGCACGACTTGGCTGAAAATTCAAGAATTTAAGGGTAGTATTTCAGATTCCACTGTTCTGTCAGGTTTGCCTTCCCCCCCTCGCTCTCAGGAATCAATACATCTGGGCAGGCTGACACAGCAAGGCATGGACCAGCCAGGTGAAGAGAGCTCTGCAAGTCTCCAACCCCCACAAATTGGGAATAAACTGATTTATCTGCTATTATTTGAAAACAGTAAAATTTGCTAAGTGGAAATGTCCCATGTAGGCAGTTCCCTCCTGGAAGAGCAGGGCATCGCTGAAATTGGATTGCCAGCCGTGTTTGTTCATCTTAATGTCATTCTGCCTTCCCCATTGAAGCACTCTTGGCTTTATAGCCCCATATTTCTTTCTTGTGGGCAGAGATGGGGAATGTGAGCGAAAAGCAGCTGGATGCGAAGCCATAATACCATTAAAAGCTTTTTTTTAAGTATATCTTGGTGGTTCATTTTTAGCAAAGTAATTTGAGGTACTTAATCCCATGTGGCCCATAATGGAGAGGTTGACTATGGGTTCCCTTCACCTGTCTCCTTCCAGCTCACCGCTGCTCTGCAGGTTCTCACAAGGGCTGATGCTCATTCCTGTCTCCTTTAGGCCCCTTAGGATGGAAGCTGATTCAGGTCATGGGAGACATGTCACAAGTCAAGTACCCTCGTGGGACAACAGTGTTCAACACAGGTGTTCTTAAAGAACTTCCCAGATGAATTGAGGGTTGGCATGTGTCAGATTTTGTTTCAGGCTTGTCACAGAAGGGCCAGGCTTATCACAAAGCCAGTTGGGAGAATTCTCTCTGGGAAAAGTTTAGTTTAGTGGGAGGGAAAAGGTAAGAAGTCCAGTACTTCTCAAGATTCAGCCAGTACAGGGATCCCTGAGGACCTCTTTTAAGTTTCTGATGGGAGGAGGTCTGACGGGGAGCCCAGCTTCTGCAATTCTAATGAAGCATCTGTTGAGGCTGATGCTTCTGGAGCACGCTTGAGGAGCAAGGAACTAGATAGCATCACTTCTGGGAGGGACGGCTGGTTGAAAGTCAATAGCCTTGCTACCAGTGCACGGGCTAGCTGTGTGAGTGACTCCGACACCCTGGAAAGGACGCAGCCTCCCAGACAGTATCAGACAATTGTTCAGCTATTTTGCCTGATATCCTACATACTTATCAGAAGGGGTTGTTAATTACCTTATGCCTCAAGTTCTGCAGTACCCCATCTTTTCTCCAGTCCAAGACAATTTCTTTCTTCATACCATATCTCATTAAGTCTAAGAAGACTTGAACGTGACATTTTTGTCACATTTTGGGGGATTTTTCATGTTTTGACATCCTTGCACTTGGAATGCAAGGCACAATCACATTTTAATGTAATTGACATGTGGTTTTCCTTCTAAAACAATGGTACAGTCTTTATTTTCATCATGGGGTTGTGTAACAGGATGCTTATCAAACTCAATGACATTTTTAATATATTTAATACAGGATCTACAGGGTCTCACCACATAGATAGGACTCGTAGTGATTCTCCTGTCTTCAGCCTCCCAAGTGCTGGAATTACTGACGTGGACACCACGTCCAGTCTCAACTGCTATCTCAGTGGACTTCAGGGGTGGGGCCGGCACAGCACACCAGGAATCAAACCCCAGCCTCCGGGCTCTACCTAAACAGGCACTTGAGTCCACTGAGCTATCTGGCCCACCTCAAACTCGATGACTTTAACATACTATTTTAATCCATAATTTGATTGAGACTGGGGTTTCTTGGTTCTGAAATATCTGTTCCATTCTTTTGTCACTAGTCTAGCTCTGGGAAGATAGGGAGTTTTGCTCTTCTCATGGAACCAACTAAAAAAATCATTTCATATACATGTTCAAGTTATATCTGCTGTTAGCCCACCAAGCAAAGAGTCTCATAGGGCCACGTGAAAGTCAGGGTTCTAGGAAATATATTCCACCCTTGAATGAAGAAGACAGAGAAGGAAGGAAGAGGTGACCGAATACTGACCTCATCTGCCACCAACAGAGTCTTTCTTTTTGTGGGGAGGGTTACTGGGAATCGAACTCAGGAATTCAAGCTTACTAGGCAGGTACTACACCAATGAGCTATATCCCCATCCCTTACATCCCCAGTCTTGGATGGGTAGAGAAAAGTTGAACCGCGGTGTCTGGAAGCCTAGAGATGACCTCAACATATCAGTAGCCAACTATCCAAAAACTTAAAGTTTGAAAGCTTCCTACTGAATGCCCCTGCGTTGGAGAATGCAGATGGAGACAGACATTCTGGCATCAGTCCTATGGCTTCTAATCCCTTCTTTTCCAATTTCCAGCAACTTTCTCCCTCCTTTTTCTCACATGTAAATTGCACTAACCTCCCTGGATGTTTAAGCAATTTGACAATAATAAAATACAGCATCCTGTTACTGGGTCTAAGGTACAAGGCACCCCACTGACCTCATCATGCCCATTGCCTCATTAAACCCGCCCCATGGTCCTTTGAGGCAGGAGCTAATACTCTTCCCCTTTGAAGATAAAGAAGTTGTGACTCCAAGCAATTTAAAACCTTCCTAATACCAACAACTCTGGAGAACATTACATTAAGTGAAATAACTCAGGCACAAAAAGGCCAATATCATGTGTCCTCAAATACGTGGGAGCCAAAATGTTGATCTCATAGGAGGGAATGGAATGGTGGTTACCAGAGGCCAGGAAGAAGAGGGACATGGAGACAGGGTGCATAAAGGGTTCTAGGGTTCTAATGTTTGCCAGCATGGTAGGATACCTGCAGTTGGCGACAATGAATTAACAATTTCAAAACAGCTAGTGGGGTCTGAGTACAAAGAAATGATAAATGTTGAAGTAATGCTTTGCCATTTACCCTGATCAATCATCTCACACACAGTAGACATGTGTCGAAATGCCACATCACACCCCACAAATATGTATAATTATTATGAGTCAGTTAAATTTTTTTTAAATGAACTTGGAACCTTACCAAGAGAGTAATGAAGCAAAGGTTCTACCAAAAGCTGCCCCCCCCCTTGAAAGCCTTACCATGTTTTGCTCCTCAAATCCAAGGTGCTTGGTGGAGAAGCCCCAGCTTCCTCTCATCTGTTCCTGTGCTGGATCCCAGCTGAGCCCTGCAGCGCCCTCCCATTTGAAGCAAGCATTCACTATTCACCAGCTCACACATGGACTCCTGTACAGAGAACATATGTCCCTTAAAAACAAAAAGCACACCCCTCCCATGCGTTGGTTAAGAAGTTGTATTGGGCAGAGGAAACTTTCCATTTTACGATCTGCTCTTCCTCCTCTTGCCTGGTACAGCTAATTATTTTACTACCCATGATTCCCCTCGTGATGTCAGCCAGGGGAGTTTTACACATGTAAAGGAATGAGCAGAAGGCCCCAGGTGAGTGGATATAAAGGCAAAAGCTGCTGTTCCTTGCAAATAGCTCCCTTCACACAAATAGCCTGATAATCAGCAATAATGAGGGAGAAAATGTAGCAAACATACAGGGAATTAAATGAGAATTTGCTAAAATATTAAGCATTTTCAAACCGGCCTCCATGGTATCAGGGGAACAATTCTGAGCTTGCTGAATGAACATCCCACGTTCTAAATTTCCCAGAATACACCAGTGCGTCTGACAGGAGGTCCTAGTCTCACCTCCCAACTCTGTTCATCTGTCACTTGGTCCTTCCAGAAGGTATAACAGCTAAGAATCCAGCTGCCTTGATTCAAAAAGGGATGAAAACTTGCTTGCTAGAATCCTTAAACTGTCCAACACTCACTCTCCACCTCTGTCTGTGGGTTAGGTGATAAGAAAGGCATTCAGCACACTGTTTGCATTGAAGGCTTGTTGCTGGCTGGGCTTTTCCTATTAGATCCCATATTAAATCCTAAAGAGGAATCTCTTTCTAGCTTCAGCACCAGAAATAGCTCAGTACCTCCTGGACAGCTTCTAAAACACATTATCACTTTCAGGAATCAAACACTTCTTCTCACTGGCCATTAGGATGCTCGGGGCTAAATCTGTGAACCAGATCATGTGGTATGGTTTTTGACATACATCTTACCTGATTTTGTTTTCTTGTTTTCCCTGCCTGCTGTCTACTTTCTGCCTCTAAACATTTTAAAAATAAGGACATTAAGAAGTCCCCAAAAGGCCCTTTAAAACCTATTAATTGCCACCAATAAAAGCAAATAACTGCAATGCAGACGCAAAGATTGAATTCCTTAAGGACATGTTCACTTGGATAGCACCAGTGTCTTGAAGAGGACTTACCATGCAGCAAGTGAAGATCGCAGAGTCTGACACATTATAAATGCCTAGCCTGGGATCTGCACACAGCAGATGTTCAAATAATATTCAAGTCCTTTTTTAGTTTCTGTGACATAGGCCATCAGCCAGGCACTGATTAAGAAATTATTGTAAGAAAAGTGCCATTAACCTCCATAATCAAAGAAGATTTAAAAGAAAAAAGAACTAAACTCTTCCATTTAGACCAAGATAATCAATCATATTGTATTCACTGCTAAGGCTGCCTGAACAAAGCAACACAGACCATGTGACTTAAATCAGAGAAAACACATTGTCTCACGGTTTGGGAGATTGGAGGTCCAAGATCAAGATGTTGGATGCTTTGGTTCCTTCTCAGGGCTGTGAGAGAGCATGTGGTCCATGCCATGCCCACATGTGTACGGATGGTAGCAATCTTTGGCATCCTTTGACCTGCAGAGCATCCCCTTCCCATCTCTACCTGCATCTTTTCACGGTGCTCTCCACCTGTGTGTGCCTGTGTCCAAATTCTCCACTTTCATAAGGACAGCAGAGTGATGACAGCAGTGAGAAGTAATCTGACTGATTATCTCAATGGCCACACTGTTGTCAAATAAGGTACCATTCTGAGATGTTGGAGATGGAAGATTTGATATATGAATGTGGGAAGGATTTGTTTCAATCCATAGCACATACGTTTTGGAATCCTAGTGGGCTGCGGCTTCTACAGAGGAAAACAGAGGCCATTGTCTGGTAACACAGAGAAATCAAAGCCCATCAAGCCATTCTGTGTTCCCAGAAGCCTTCCTGTTGCCATGTGTTCAGCAAGTGCCCAACGCAGGGGTGCATCCTTGTGGTACCCATCCTGTTGCCTATCTCCGCAAGCCATTCTCTGCCCTAGCACCTGACAGGCCTCTCTTACAAGCCTCCACTCAAAAGTGGAGACTATAGCAAGGAAAGTTCACAGCTAAGGGGAGCCTCTGAACCCGGACAGGCAGGACAAGCCACCAACAAGGGGCTATACACGTAGTTGTCCATAAACTCTTCAAGTCAATAAAGTGGATTTGGAAGGCCGAGCAATGGGACTTTCAGGTGGAGAAACTTAGCTACCATGTGGAGTGTTGCCCTGGCATTCTACCACCTGCTGGAGGCTGCCGGAGGACCGTGCATCCTCTGCCTGTGCCAGGGAAGGGTCTACCCTAATCTCTGAAAAGTAGAAGTAGCTAGTTTACGTCAGCCTGCGTACCACCACCATGTCATCCTGCATTGTCTCTGTTCACCCTGTGTAGAGAAAACCCACATTCACAAAATGAAGAAGTTACCAGTAGTAAGAGCTTCCTCTTTATCAAGTTATCTTGCACTCTCCAACTTATCTTGCATTCAACTTTGAGAAATGAATTCAGAAGCTCAAGACCACAAATGGCAGCTCACTTTTCTTTCAAATTTGAATTCCACATCAAATCAACTGCTCAGATTCCTCACCCTACAAATAAGACACAGAGAAAACCAGCAATTAAGGACTCAGGCTATTTGTAATACAGTTTCCCTATGTTACGAGAGGTTGCAAAATTTTAACCATGAGGAAACTGGGAGCTTATTTTGCTGTGAGAAGAACACAGGCTGAATAGATGTGACTATCCCAGGTAGGCAGGCAGACGGACAGAGAGAGACATACGCGTCTCTGTATTGCTCCTTCCACAGCACTCTAGCTGCAGAAGCAAAGTAAAGATAGGCAAGGGGCAATGTGTGGGCCATCACGGCATGGGATACCTGCACATGAAGCCAATGCCAAGACTAATTAGGAAACAGTGGACTTGGCAAGAAAAAATAGTAATAAAACCCCAACATAGGTTCCTGGACATAGTGCATACACATGCTCACAAGTGTAAGTAACTGTTCAGGCAAATGGAAGCAAGGACAGTCTTGGGCGGGAGCCTAGACCCAGTCAAACCTGCTCTGCACTAATGGACATGGAGAGTAGGCAGGTTCTGTGTCAGTCATCTGTCGACCCTTCACGTGCATGAAGATCTCCCTTCCTGCGGGCAGAGCACTCTTTTGCTCCTTCCATAGGACCTGGCAGAATGCCTGGCACATGCATGCACTCCATAAGTATTTCTGAGAGACAGAGTGATGAAGGAAATGAAGTTGAGAGAGATTAAATGAAACATCCAGGGTCTTCAGTAAGACAAGGATCTAGAATTCAAAAGATCAAGAATTGAAGCTTAAGGGCCTGCCAAGTAGCTCAGTGGACGAAAGCACCTGCTTAGGCAGGCACAGGGATTGGGGTTCTATCTCTGGCCTGCTGTGCCAGCCCCACCCCCAGGGCACACTGAGACAGTGATTGAGCCTGGGCATGGTTGCACGTGCCTGTAATTACAATGCTTGGGAGGCTGAATGCAGGAGAATCATTATGAATCTGATCTGTGTAGTGAGATCCTGTAGAACCTGTACTAAATACATTTAAAAAAAAAAAAAAAAGAATTCAAGTTTATGTTTCACTCTGGAACTCTAGAGATGGTGAGGTTCCTGCCCTAAGACATGGAAGGTGGTTTGCCTTTGAGATGGTTGGTCCCAAGGCATTAGGATATTGTCCTAATAAAGTTCTAATAAAATTTTCTCTGTTCTCTCTCTCTGTGTGTGTGTGTGTGTGTGTGTGTGTGTGTGTGTGTGTGTGTTTCTCCATCTCTTATTCATATCTATTTCTCTTTTCCCTACTCTCTTTCCCTCTGCATCTGCCTTCCTATCTATCTTTCTCTCTCTACCTCCTCCATCCCATTTCTCTTTAGGTTACTGGTGCAGTGTGCAAGGGCTGGCCGTGGATATTTTACCATTCTTAGGGAAGAGTCCATGATGAAAAAGAAGCAACAGCAACTTCAGAAACTAAAAGAGGAAGAAAGAAATAAATTTCAACCAGCCAAAAAGTTACCTGAAATCCATGGGGATACATCGCTGATGTAAGTAGGCACATGGCTAATGTGCCAAGAGTCTTGGGAAGAGCCCTTGAGACACAGCCCTGCCAGGCTGGGTTGAGTGTGTGGCAGCTTGCTAAGGACACAACCCTCTTCCTTAGTCTAAGTAACTAATACCTTCTTGTTTTGATCCAACTTACCTTGCCATCTGTCCCTCCTGGAACTTGGTGAAATAGTTTCTGCTTGCATGGCTATCCTGATATCCTGTCACGTCTGTCAGCTTTCTGTCACTATTGGAAAATACAAGGGAAAAACAAAGGCAGAAAGTTTATAATGGCTCACAGTTTCAGAGGTTTCATTGCCAGCCTACTCCAGTGCTTTGGGCCTGTGGTGAGACAGAGCATCATGGCGAAAGGACACAACAGAAGAAAGCTGCAGGCTTCAAGGTTGTGGGGAAGCAGAGGGTAAGACAGCCAGAGAGGAAAGAGCTGGGACAAAATACACCTGTTCAAAGCCAAGCCCTCATCCACCTGCTTCATCCAGTTAGATTCTGCCTCCTAATAAGCCTACTGAGCTATGAGTTTACCAGCGGCTGATCCACTCAATGAAGTCAGAACCCTCGTGGTGCTGTCAGCTGGGCCCCAAGCTGAAAACTGAGTTTTCAAAACATTGGGAAACAGTTTGAATCCCAACCATAATACTAATGCTCAGCAGTGTACAAGAAACTTGGCTTGTCCTCAAAGTTAACTACTTCCTCTTGCAGCATTTTAAGGTGTGTTGGTTTACTTCACTCCACTTCAATATCTTGGTTGTAGGTGTCTAGCTATAGCCCCGGAGCCTCACTCAGCCATAGAAAGCATGTACACAAAAAATGTTTGCCAGTTTCTTGAGCAAGTCTCTGCTTTTTCTGTAGGACTTTATCCTGGTTGAGAAAGAACCATCAACAGATTGGTCCTTTACAAAATGCCCATGCCTATGATAATATTAACCACCATAACAATAAAAACAACAATAATGATAATGAGTGTTTACCATGTGTTTTTTATGTACACCCATTCATTTAAACTTCAAAACATAAAATTTCAATAAAGTAGGGATTTATTAGCTCTGCTTTAGAGATGGGGGAAGGAGTCCTAGAGTTACTAATTGATTTCCTCCAGATTCATTACTTAGGAAGCATTCCTGAATCCAAATGCAGTCGTATCAAATTCCATAGACCTCACCAGCCATCAGTTTATCCTTAGGACAAATTTTGGGCTATTTAGTTTGTGCAGCATGAGGGAGGCACACATCAGGATGGAAAGGAGGTGCTGAACAAGGCAGAGAGGAAGTGCACCAGAGAAATGGCTTGCAGCTGTAGCCATCAGCCTGATAGGACTGAGCACATCAGTTCTCAATCCCTGGTGTGTGTTAAAATCACTTAGAGAATTCTTTTAGAATGGTGGCTATTGCTACGCTCCAGGACAGTTTCACCAGGCTCTGAGGGAATACTAAATTCATAGTATTCTTTAAAGTTCCCCAAGGTGATTCCAATGTGAAGCCATGATTGAGCACTCAGGTTGCCAGATTGTTTGCTAAAGATAAAACAGGAACCAAGGCTGGACATAGAGATGCACACCTGTAATCCCAGTGCTAGTGAGGCCGAGGCCAGAGGATCACTGTGTTAGCTGATACATTGTGTCAACTTGACTGAATCAGCTCCCACAGTTGTCAGCCTGGGACCCAGCCCTGAGGTGGGCAGAGTCCAGGCATCAAGAAAGGCTTCCTGCCGCCTGCCCCACTTCCGT
This sequence comes from Ctenomys sociabilis, assembly GCA_004027165.1. Taxonomy (NCBI): domain Eukaryota; kingdom Metazoa; phylum Chordata; class Mammalia; order Rodentia; family Ctenomyidae; genus Ctenomys; species Ctenomys sociabilis. The sequence continues at coordinate 10,947 of PVKA01027511.1, forward strand.
TGAGAAGTTCCAGTCTTCAGAGGAGCTTGACCTTCGCAGAGCCTCATCACTTTGGAAGAGCTCCATCTCCATGAACTGCTATTATTTGCCTTGAAGCCAGAACTGTGAGCTAAACAAACCTTTCCTTCCTTCATTTTGAGTGTCGGGTATTTGTCCCAGCAATGAGTAAAAAGTAACTAAGACAGTCACCGTGAGTCCAAGGCCAGCCTGGGCTACACAGTGAGTGGAATGCCAGCTTCAATTATAAATCTCAACAAACAAACAACAACAAAAAAGGGAAAAAATGCAGATATCCCCTTTCCTCTGCACCATTGTTTAAATTCTGTTCTTCAGAATGTTAATTTAAAGAAACATGAACATATACTTTTTATGATCAAGGGTACTGTCAATGGAACTGCATGATGTGTGACCTTGTGTTGACTTCGGCCACTTAACACAGTGGGTTTGCAGTTCCTCTTAGAAAGCTGGTTGCTGCCAGAGGCGGAGAGAAAGAGGAAAGTGGTTGCTTAATACACACGAAGCCTTCTGTAGGAGTTGATTAGAATGTTTTGGAATTAAATAGAAGTGGCACAACACAGTGACTACACTAAATGCCATGGAATCATGCCCTTTCAACAGTTAGTTTTATATTATGTGATTTAAATAGAACAAAGGTTCAGGTCTGTGAGGTCCCGGGCCATGAGGTGCAAGAGACAGACAGACACTGTTGGTGTCCTTAGAGCTCATAGGCCCAGGTGACAGACGAGAATGCAGACTGCAGGACCATGTCAGGACTGGCGTACTTGCTCTCACAGTCCTCTGAGCTGTGACCCTTGGTGTCCCAGCCTATTGTGGAAAGGGTGACCTCTTAAACCCTACCAGGAGAGATCATGGTTGTAATTTCCATCCTGCCCTATCAAGTTATTAGAAGGAAAGTTCCATTCTGAATTGACAAGTGTCCCCCGGTCCAAAGCAACAGCCATACTGGCATATATCTCTGGTTTCTGCTCTCCAGTCTGAGCTCAGGAAGTGCTACTGTGTGACAATGGTTTGTCACTTGTAAAGGTTTGCTGTTGGCTTTGTTGTGGTTGTTGTTGTTGATGCTGCTGCTGCTGTTATAATTTTATATTTTATTTGGTTTTTATTGTTGTTACTCCTGCCACTGCTATGTTGCCCAGGATGTGGGTTATTTGCACCCAAAGGGTTGATCCAAATGAACATGTGTGTGTTCATTTATGAATGCACTTATTTATTGTGAGATTAGAGAAGATAGTAATGATATTTTCTCTGTGCCTGTTAAGGAGTGGAATTCCTAGGAAGGAGCCTTCTTCATTGAGTGGAGGCATCTGAATGAATATGACACATCCAATACAAAGGAAGCAGAGATGGATTCCCCTCCAAGACAGGAAAGAAACTGGCAGAAGATGGGCTGAGTGTGCGGACCCAAGGAGAGAAGCAAGGAGAAGCAACCCTCACTGGGAGGAAACAAATTGGTCAATCATGAATTGGCATGAGCTTCTGTGTCATGTTGTGAGACACGAATCCATTTCTCTGCTTCCTCACAGGTCTTTCGTAAAATATCAGTGTCTCGTGGTACAGCAGGTTTAAGACCTTTAGTTTGGTCAGCTTCAAAGTCCATTTGGAGGCAGGGAAGAGAGGCTGTGTAGACCCAGACCCACGTTCATGGCAAAACAGCCCTGATAAAATGAAGAATAGACATGTGCAGCCCACATGGAGTTGGCATGGAGACAGGAAAAGGATGAAGGGAGAACCTCTAGCACGTGCAGAACCAAAAATAAGTGCCATAGGGGAGCACTCTAAAGTGCCCCAGCATTCATCCATTCCTTCCTATTGAAGAAATGAACAGGGAACCTAGAAAAACCCAGTGGGGTGATTGCTGGGCCTGCGGGACCATTGATTGCTCTTTGTATTGAGCAATACAAAGAGGCCATTAGGAGACCCATCACTATCAGGGGTGCCAGAAATTCTTGCAGCCATGAATCTGTTCAAGAACAAAAGCCAGGAAAGCAGTATGGGACTGTGTTGTCTTTTGTAAAAAAAAAAAAAATTAAAGTTTTAATTGACACAATAATTGCACATATTTATGACACACAATGCCTCTATGCAATATGTAATGGCCAGATCAGAGTAATTGGTACATCCATTGCCTCAGCACTGATCACTTTTTTATGCTGAAAACTGTCAAAATCTTCTCTACCTGCTTATGCTAAAATACACAATTAGTTGTGGCCAACCTACTGTGCTACCCAACATTAGAAGTCATTCCTCCTGCCTAGCTGTACCCTTGCGCCCATGTTGTCTTTTGAAATGGCTATGGTAGACAATTTCTTTGAGTAACTCACTATGGTTGTAGAATGCTGGACGGTGTTGGATTGTGTTGTCGAGTTCAAGCACCTAAGTTAGTTGAATGTCAATGGAGTGCCCACTTTTGATAGGTGTAGACAAAGGAAGGGGTGTAGAAAGAAAAAATCATGATGTGTGTGTATAGACAGTACAGTTGGGATAGATAACACTGTGCTTCTACATAATTCTGTGAGGGGCAAGATCTGCACTAATGGTGGTTGGACAGGATATTATGTTGGCTTCTAGTACTACAGTCATCCACTAGGAAAGCAATTATTGAATTTTTGATATAATTCAGGTATAAAAAATAAGATAAGTAAGCAGCTACATTCTTGATTCACTGGTAAGAGATATCTGCTAAAATAATATCTGTAAATATAGTATCATGTATGCACCTTGTACAGTACCAAAACATTATGAAAACAGTTTGCAATGTATTAATTTATCGAATCTGTATTGTTAAGGTGTCTTGAAACCGTCTGATTGACATTTGTACTTCAATAAAATGAAAGGAAAAAAAAGAAAAGGCTCATAAAAATGATGTTTAGAGTCAAAATGATTAAAATTCCCTCGTCACCCTTTCAAGGAGCATAAGAGCCTGGAGATTTTTATGACCCTCTTCCATGAGGGTCCTAAGAGCTTGTCGCAAATTCTGCCTTCCAGCCTGAGTCCAGTAATTCTCACAGCTGGATGTTTGCAGGGATGCTAGCAAGCTGACGGCCTTTCCTTGGAATGAAGAAAGGGAATGAACGCCTGGCTTTTTTTTTCCAGAACCTACACTAAAACTAACAGGCCCAAAGAAACCAGTCTGGGATAGGAGGATAATATTAAAGATATTCCGCTGCCTGTTTAAATAGCTCAGGTGGAACATTCCACTTACTCAAATAGGATCTTTAATCCACCTCCAGAGAACACAATTCTCCCTTCTCTGATCCATGTTTCAGTGGGCAAGACATGGTTTATTTAAAGTTTAATAAATTTAAATGTACATGAGATCTCTCCAGTCTTATAGACATTGGTCTGGTTAATGTCTTATCCAGTAGATTCTACAAGCTGTACAAGGCTGGCTATTGAAATAAAACTGTAGGCCATCATTACATTATACCCACCAGAAGTGAGAGTGGAAGGTGCTCAGAAAAGCAAGACAGAGGGGCTGGGGAGATGGCTCAGTGGAATAAGTGCTTCCCTGGCAAGTTCAAAGGCCTGAGTTCAATCCCCAGTTCTCAAAAAAAAAAAAAAAAGAAAAGCAAGACAGGATGATGGCCGAGAACGTAGGCCTTGAGGTTAGTCGAAACTTAAATTCGAGTTCTTCCTTCCACTCCACAACTGTTTTGCTTTACACTGCTCCTTGTGCAACCCTGAGCCGTCTTGTTCTCCACCCATAGAAATGATATCAAACCCCTGAGCTTGTTATGATAATTATATGCGATGAAGCTCAGCACTGAATTAGCATATAAGACCTGTTCTGTAATTATTAGCTATGATTGCAATAAAGTGAATTTGATCTTTCTGGGCCTCCCTTACCTAAAATTCTTTAAATCTGGGCCTAAACCAAATCTTTATTGTCATAAAGGTTAGAAAGCATCCTGCATCTAAGAGTTATACTTCTGTAAATACAACTTGAGTCCCTAGAAGTATAAATACACACGTATTCCTTTATAAATACTTTTTAAACCAAGCATTTGATCTTGTGCTTTGTAAAAGCAAATGGGATTATTTTTGCACCATCCCCCTTCTATGATCTAAGACCAGAGGATACTTTTTTATCAGAAAAGATTTAAGTCTGGCACACTATGCAGGCAAAAAAGAAAATTAAGTATGTCCCAGAAGATTCTGCCTATAAACAGTCTTCCCACTGCGTTCAGTGACCTCGTTTTTCAGCTGCAGATTCAGCTGAAGAGGTGAAAAGAACAGTGGGGAGAATTTGTTTTATTTTTGCGGGTGAGAAGACATAAAACCAGAGATCAAGAAGTGTAAAGATTCAGTTAATTTCTACATTATTCTAAACCACTGAGGAACGGGGTTAGACCAGTAAGATGAAACACGTGGTGCATTTTCTTGTGTGTTTCTTTTTTCAGTTCTAAGGCTGAAGAGAGTCCCTAGAAAGGCAAATGGTGGGACCCAGATTCTGTTCCTATATTTTAGTTAACTCTGTGACCCTAGAATTGTTCTCCCATATTATGCCCAGGAAGAAGATGAGCGCCTCACTTGAGTGTCGGCCTGGTCTCCTCTGGTTCCTAACTCAATCCCCACACCACACCAGAATGATCTTTTCAAAATGTAAATTCCTCACAGTGTAGTGTTCTTTTTTTCCTCTTGGTTGTTTTTTGTTTGTTTGTTTGTTTAGCAGAACTAGGAATTGAACTCAGGCTTGTGTTGCGCTTGCCAGGGAAATGCTTATTCCACTGAGCCATCTCCCCAACCCCAGTGTAGTGTTCTTGGTAGCTTCCCTTCTTCCACAAAAAGAAAATCTGAGCAGGGGTTACAAAGTCCTGGATGGTCTCACTCTGTGGTTTGCTTCTCCAGCCCCCACTCTTGGTGCTTCTAGCATATTCTGTCTTATGTTCCTGCTCATGACAATACCCTCTACCACAGGACCTTTGTGCATGCTATTCCATTCAAGTAGGTCTTTCTGCTTCTTCCATTTGCCTAGTTAACTCCCATTCCACCTTCAGACTTTAGCCAGTATTGACTTCTGTTCCCATTAGTACTGCCATGAGCAACCACTCCAAAACTTATTAACACAAGACAACAAACACTTCTTTCTCTCACAAATATGCAATTAGAGGAACAAGCAGGATTAGTTCTGCTCCATATGGCAGCAAATGGAGCAGCTCACAGGATCTATTTCCAAGCGGTTGGTTCTTCCTGTTGGTGGCTATTAGGTGTGAGCTCCATTCCTCTCCCTACGGGCATCTTCACGGGCTGCCAGCTCCCTGTCAGCATGGCAGCTGAAAGCGAGGAGCCAGTCTCCCAGGACTCAGGGAGAAGCTGCCAGAGCCTGGAGCCTGGTATGTCATCACCCCTTGCACATCCCACTCAGTGAGCCTCTCACAGAACCCAGAACCAAGAGGAAGTGAACACAGACCCGCCTCTAAATTGCAAGACTATCAGAGAAGTTTGTTGATGTATTTTACAATTGTCACAGCTTCCCCCAAGTTTTCCCTGGTTTCCCTTTCAGGCAGACGCCTTACTTTGGATGTCAAAGCACCGTGCCTGACAGCTCTGCACACTGACCCCAAGTGTGTGCAAGGTTGTCACCCACTAGACTCTGTGCCTCCAGAGGGGAGGTTGCCTCAGTCTCACTCATTGCCATATCTGCCACCCCAACATAAAGAAGATGCTTGGTAACTATTAGTACAAGTGGCTGAAGTAGAGAACCCATCAGTGAGTCCATGATGAGGTTTCTCGTCAGACTGGGGCTCTGACATGAAAAAGCCTTTGGGAAAGCAGATAACATGAATCAGGAAGGGACGTGGGGAGGAAGAAACTAGGAGTGACAGAGTCTGGGGCACACACCTTCTGCACAGCAGGCAGTGAGCCTCAAATGCAGTTGAGTCTCACCAGTGGGAACACAGGCTCAGGGTGACAAGTTTTCAAGATTTTAAGAGCCAAAGCTTTTCAGTTGTTACATTCATCTCTGGGCTGAATGTTGTGCTTTGTGTATCCTATAATGCAGGCATGCTCCCCAAATCTTATTTTCTGTACCTGAAATGGTCTGTCACTTACACATGATATTACATTTCTCCCTTTAGAATGTACTTGAAAACATTTTTATCTGATTCTCTAAGAATACATTTCCAGCCCTTAGTATGTATCCCAGTATACACAAATCACTTATTTCTCTCATTTATCCCCTTTGCTCCTCCAGTAGAATATTCTCAACAAGGGTGGAGCTTGTAACTATGGTCTGTTCAAAAACTGCGTCCAAAGCCCTCATCCCTCAAGTTAGAATTACTGTCTGACTTGCAGTAGGTGCCCAGCAATATCTTCCTGGCAAGAGAAGAAGGTGCTTAAAGCTGTGCTGTGGTTTAAATATAAAGTATCACCATGGACTAAACCACTCTGCAGCCATGAGCCAAAATAAATCACCCTTCCTTTCATCATGGATTTTAGGCATTTGGTCCTACAGACAGAGAGCTGACAGATACAATTGCTTCTTATTGTTCACTTTGTCCCTATCTTTCTGCTTTTCCTTTAGCACCTATGAGGAGGAGAGGTCTGAGGAGGAGAAGTTTAAGAAGTTGCGAACTGGCCCATTCATTCCAATCTACAGCTGCATCCTTTTGCCCTTCCTACCCGAGGCTCATGTGTAAGCAACCTCCCCTCCTGTCCATCTGCCTTGCTAGCTTATAAATGGAAGTTGAGTTCAGGTGGCTCTGCAAGCTAACATGCTGGGAGCTGTTGAGCTGTTCCTTTGTCCTCTTCAAAGGACTTGGAGCCTGAAGCCAACAAAAAAAATAACACAGTCGTTCAGACCTAGGTAGCAAATCAGCTGGAAGTGACTCAACGCACTGCTTACCAAGCCAGATAGTCTGATATCAAATGTTTCTCAAGACCTGATAAAAATCTATCTATAGCTCTTGCCATGCATATGGAAGACTGTCTCAGCCAAAGCTCAGGGGACATGATTTTCCCTCAAGCCTCATGGAACTATTTTTCCAAGGTCTGATGCCCCCAAATACCAGCTCCTCCCTGTCCAATATACAGAGGCCAATCAGCTCTCTGAAGAACATGCTTACCTTCTAAAACCTTGAGATCTTGTTTCCCTTGTGTCTCTTCCAAAGAATTACAGCTCCAATTTTTTTCTTTCCACTAGTTAGCACTTTTCAACTGGAAGATTAGCAATGTAAGCTTTTGACTTTGGGGCACAGTTTCTCAACCTCAGCACTATTGGTATTTTGGAAGCAACAGCTCTTTGTCAGGAAGGGTTATCCTGTGTGTCACAGGCTGCTTAGCAGCCATGGGCTGTAGAAAGCAGAAACTCCCAACTCCCCCAAGCTGTGACAACCAAAAAGATCTGTAGATGTGGTTGAACGTCCTCTAGATGCAAAACTACACCCCTGAACCCCTCAATAAGAATCACTGCCTCAAGGCAATAAATTCCTTTAGGCCAGTAGTGTAATGGACTCTACAGTTCTCCAGCTACCCGTGTGTCAGGTAGTTACTAGGCCCCTCCAGGGTGTTCTCAGTCATATGGGCGCTGCTAACCCCTCCTCCCCTGGTGATACTTCATTCAGTCCTCTCAGCAGCCCTGTTTGCAGGTGTTTTGTCACCCCTTCTCTGCAGATAAGGAAGCACAAGGTCACAGAGGTTTGTTTACCTGCCTTGGACACAATACCCAGTGTTGCCATGAAATTGGGTTCTTTTTTTGCTTTGGGGGGCTTTTTTTTTTGAGAGGTAAAGGACTTAGATAGTCTTTATTGACAAATACAAGAACTTTCCCACAGCCATCTCTTAGGCTAACTTAGGTCAAACAACCATCTGAATATGTAAAAAATATATTGATTTTTTTCTATTAACTATCAACTAATGCATTTAACAAATATCTCAAATTATAAATACTGTCATTTCCAGGCTCATTTTAACATATTCATAACTATCTCTTTCCCTGAAAATAAGGTAGGAGGTAATCAGCCTTAAAACCCAGAAACCAAAAGCACCCTCCATGGCCAGCCCATCACTGCTGTCTTATTCCGTGGCTCTTCCGTAACGCAGGCAGGACAACAACCATCTGCTGTCTTCTGGAGGTGGCATGTTCAATCTCCAGTTTTCAAAGCTGATCACTTTTCAGCCAGGATTTTTTTTTTTTTTTTTTTTACTGTTTGTTGATACAATTTGAATATACATAATGATCACATGGAAAAAGATTTCAGCCACTCGTTCCTCAGACAGAGGACTAATATCTAAAACATATAAAGAACTGAAAAAATTATCAGGCCTCTCCCTCCCAAATGTAAAGATGCGATTGGGCTTTGAGTCAGCTCGGTCTGACCTTAGAGCCCAATCTCTTATCACCATGCATCACACAGAAAGTCTTTCTCATGCCCTCTCCTGTGATATGCTCATGGCTTTTTTGAAGAGGCAAGTCCCCCACACTTGAGGAGATAAATCACACCAGAGTGAAATCCTAAGACAAGGTAGCAGACAAAGAAGATCATTAGTAAGAGCACTGAGTTCATAAGTAGACAATGCAGCCATCATAAGAACCATCCTCATCATTGTCATCAACATTGGTGTACGGCACATGACCTCATCCTCCCCTAAAAGTCCAGGCTGTGATGAGCCCCACTGCATAGCACTTTCTTCCTATTTCCTCTTGATTGGTATTATGATTTGTTTCTGGGTAGACCTACTTGTTCAGGGTCCTTCCAACCAGCAACCTAAGCTTGGTGTTCTGAAAATATCTTACAAAACTAAACCTTGTTTTTTTGTCATAAGATTACTTGCAGTTTCCTGCCTCTCTCCTGGACAAGCTCACTGAAACCAGGGAGTTTTCATTTGCATCAGAGTCATATGAAGATGTGGTGGGGGTGCCTGAGAAATCTATCTTCCTTCCCCATCCCATCTAGTCACTTTTTCTGAACACTTTGATACTTAGACCAGTCATGAAGTGACTGTGGGGAGAACAAAGGCCAGAGAGAGACTGAACTTGCAAAGGTCTCCTAACAGGAGTCTTGATCTTCTGACTCCAAGTCATATCATTACACCAGGCGTGTTAGGCAAGAGCATTAGTTGGCTTTTCTATCACTGGGCATAATACCCAACTCTCACAACGTAAAGGAGAGGTTTAATGTGGCTCATGGTTCAAGGCATTCAGTCCATGGCTGACTGCTTCCAAGGCAGAAACATCAATGTGGAAGCATGGAGCAGAGGACAGCTGCTCACTTTGTGGTAGCCAGGAAGCAAAGATCTAAGGGAGGAGCTGGGGACAAGAATACACCCTTCTAGGTCACACCCCAGTGATCCACTTCTCACCAGATCCCACCTCCTTTTTTTTTTTTTTTTTTTTTTTTTTTGGTATTTTAGGGACAGGTCCACAAGGTGTTCAGGGTCTCTTGACTAGGTTGGACTCATAGTGATTCTCCTGTTTACAGCCTCCCAAGAGCTGGGATTATAGGCACACGCCACTATGCCCAGTTTCAATTACCATCTCAGCATGCCCCAGGGGCTGGGCTGGCACAGCAGGCTTGGGGATTGAACCCCCTGGCCCCTGTGCCTGCTTGCAGGCACTTTAATCCACTGAGCTATTTGGCCTTCCCTAAGACCCCACCTCCTAACGACACATTCAGTTATGAACTTATGAGTACAACAGTACGTATAATGTTCCTGGGATCCACTCACCTTCCCAAAGCCCCACTTGTGAACACAGGAGACTCTGGGAGGACATCCTAGATCTAAACCATAACAGTAGGCTATTACTGCTATTGTCATTACTACAGTGGATGTTGAGCTTATTTATTACATCCTTAAAGGGCCAGCCAGTAAATATCTTCAGCTTAAATGCTTAACTTTGCCTTTGTAACACAAAAGCTACACTGATGGGCTGTACTGGCTGTGTTCCAATAAAGCTGTCTTGATAAAAAGAGATGAGGGACCCACTGTTTATAGCCTACCAACACTTGCCTTAGGCTGGAGACTGTCCTTTTTTCTCCCTGATGACACAAAGGCCTGGCCTCGTTTGATGATGACTGAATCAGTAATATAGTGCTGTATTACAACCAAACCAGTTCAATCAGAAATGCTTAAGACAGCAAGGCCTCATTGCTGCTCCCAAGTGTTCTGGTTAGCTGGGTGGTTCTGCTGGTCCAGGCTGGCACTGGCTCAGCTGCTCCTGGTTGAGTTGGCTTTAGCTGTTTGTACCCAACTGATGCCTGAGCTGGAGGCCAGCTGATCTAAGACAGCCTTGTTCACAAGCCTTCGGGCCGTGGGCTCATAATAGAAGACAGAGTGACCCTTCTGCCACATTCTACAGGCCAGGCAAGTCCTCAGGCCACTCCAGAAACAAAAAGCAGGAAAAACCCATCTCTTGATGGAGGGAAAGCAGTGAGGTCACCTTGCAAAGTGTGTAAAGAAGGGGACCAAGGATGGGATGGGTCTACCAAAAGGCATCAGGGCAGGCCCTGTCTTCTCAGTTTTGGAACTCTCAGTCATCACAGCAAATGTGAATCAGAACCTTGTCAGCCCTCCGTCCCCAATGCAACTGATCCCCAAACTGACTGCTAATTCTGAATGCAGCTAAGTGTGATGGTTCATACCTGCCATCTCAGCCTTCTGGGAGGCTGAGGCAGGAGGATCTCAGGTTTCAAGACAGCCTGGGCCACTGAACCAAGACCCCATCTCAAAATAAAAAACAAAAGGGCTGGGGGACATAGCTTAGTGCAAAGGCCTTGAATTCAATCTCTAGTATTGCAAATGATAATAATAATTCTGAATGGACTGCTTCAAAAATCAATTCTTTGAAACTGGGAGGAGATGTTGTGTGGGAAGGTGACACTGATCCCTCTTTCTCCTCTGGGGTGATGTAGTTGTCCCCTAGAGCTTTTTGTGAGCAACTGTGAGGAAAATCAATGCTAGCCATCTGTGTCCAGATTTGCCGTTGGCCATCAGCATGGGACACTTGGAATGGCTTCGCACACAGTGTCTGTGTTCCTCTATACAGGAAAAGAACGCTGTTCTCTTGGCAGGGATATTTTCACCCACTGCTGTGCTCTGCTTGGTACAGCGGTTTCAATAGCGAGGCAGCTCCCCATGCTGACCACAAGTGCTCACCAGGCTCCGAGCTCCAGCTCTGTGCAAGCAGGCTTTGCGCATCTGTCTTCCATGTTCTCGTCTCATCTGCCCTGCATTTAAGCAAATAAGTCCTTTCTCTTTTAATCCTATAAAAATCCAAGATACTGTGATGTGCCCTGGCACATGAGCAATTGTTAGGAGAAAGGACTAATTTCTATTAAACATGTTTCTGGGGATTTTTTTCCCTTGGTCTGTTTCACCACAGATGAGATGAATCACCACTGGGTTTCAAACTCATTATAAATGGAGAAAAGGTCCAGACCCATGGTATGAAATTTGATAAATGAGCCGGGCGTGGTGGCGCATGCTTGTAATCCCAGCACTCGGGAGGCTGAGGCAGGAGGATTGCTGTGAGTTCGAGACCAGCCTGAGCTACAAAGTGAGCTTAAGGCCAGCCTGAACTGCATAGTGAGACCCTGTCTCAAAAAGACAAAAAAAAAAGAAATTTGATAAAAAAGGAAAGCCTCTGCCTTATCACAAGAGGCAGTGTTAACGTGGAAGTCAGAGCACAAATCAGGGAGTCAAACTGCCCAGGCTCTGACTCCAACTTCACCAATCACTGGCCTTGTGCCTGTGAGTAGGTTCGTGACTCTATGCCTCAGTTTGTTTATCTGCAAAATGGAGATAATAACGGTAATACCACAAGGACTTTTTTCAGGATGAACTTAGTTCAAGGATGTTGAACATTTAAAACAGTGTCCAGGATAGAAAGCACCTTGTGGGAACGATCTACTGTTACTTTGATTATTTTGCTTTATTGTTCCTATCACTCCAGTGGCTGCTCCCGTAAGAACTGTGACCCCAAGTTAATAGCTTGAGACAATGTGAGACCTAAACCAGTTTATCCTGGCCAACCATCCTGAAACCAGAACCATGCTGAGCCCTATCTGTGCCCAGGGCACCGAATGGGAGGGGCAGGGTAAGGTGAGGCCCTCCAGCTTGTAGGCTCATGGGCTGGAGGGACAGAGAAACAGGTAGTCATAACGGACCAGTGTGGGGTTGAGGGACACACTGCAGGGTTGGGAACATGACAGAAGGTCCCCAGAGAGCTCCTAATCCAGACCTATAGCAATCAAGGAGGGCTTCCTATTAGAAGTGATATCTGAGCTGATTGTCTAGTCACTGAAAGCCAGAGAAGGGGGAGGAGGAGGAGCACAGATCAAGGGTGAAAGCACTGTGACACACTTCCCCCACCCACACCTCAACCTTATGATTACTATGATCAGTACTATGATGCTACTGCACTGGAACTACGATGGTACTGCAACTGTCACCACTTTGCAGATGAGAAAATTGAGGGTCCAGGAAATTAGGTCATGTGGCCAGGGCCCTGTGGACCTAGTCAATGTCAAAGCAGCAGTTGAGGGAGGCCATCGTGGGCTTCAGCTGGGAAAAGCAGAAGCTGGAGAGCTGGCTCTGGGTCCCCAAGTATGCAACTGTGTCCAGTTGGTTGGAGCTGCAGGGTGAGGGACTTACACAATTGTGCAAAGGCCTGGGGGAAGCACAAGCTCAACATTCTTAGGTTGACATCTTAGCCCCAAGCCACCCGACTGTGACTATATTTTGAAACAGAACTTTATTTCATTTACTTATTTTTTATTTTTTTTATTTTTGTGTGTTGTAGGGAAGGGTTGATGTTGGTTCCCAGGAGGCCTCTCTCCTTGCCTCCCAGCCTTCTCACCATCTCCTCTCGTGGGTTTTCTCCTGCCTGTAGTCTCCATGAGTCCAGATTTCATATCAGGATAACTGTTATTGAGTTGGGGCCACTTTAACACTTAATTTTAACCCATTAACTCTGTTTTTGTGGTACTGAGGGTTAAACTTGGGGTCTTTGCACTGAGCTACATCCTCCAGTCTCTTTTTTTTTTTTTTTTTTTTTTTTTTTCTTTTTTTGGGACAAGTTCTGGACACAGTTTATAATTCTACCTCCTTAAAGTTCTGTTTTCAAGGGCCATCCAAATAGTTCAACTGATTAAAGCACCTGCAAGCAGGCACAGGGGCTGGGGGTTCGATCAGATCCCTGGGCCTGCAGTGCCAGTCGCACCCCCAGGGAAAGCAATTGAGACTGGGCGTGGTGGCACAGGTCTCTAATCCCAGCTCTTGGGAGGCCTTAAACAAGCGGATCACTATGAGTCCAATCTAGTAGTGAGACCCTGAAAAACCTGTAGACCCTTCCCTAAAACACACAAAAATAAATAAACAAATAATAAATAAATAAATAAATAAATAAATAAATAAAATAAAGTTCTGTTTTCAAATATAGTTACAATTGGGTGTCTTGGGACAACCTAAGAATGTCAACCTAAGAATGCTAAGGGTTCACAGTTAAGCCTGTGACAAATGGTCCGGAAGTTGGAAGATATTGATCATGGGAAGAGGAGGGCCAGGTTTACAACAGCTCATGTCACCTACAAAACTGAATATAATGGCCACAAGTCCCACTTCCCCACCACCAAGTAAAGCCCTTCTCAAAATTGGCTCCTTCTACTTCTTCCCTGACTCACCCTACACTTTGCAGAGCCCAGGCCAAGGGGCCTCCACTTCTCCTCCTATAAAATGTAGATAATAATTTATAGCCCAGTAGGTTTCTGAGGAATTAAATAATATAGAAAAAGTACATTAGTCAATGCTTAGGCTCACTGTAGATATTTAGTATTGGCATCCAAGAAATCAAAAAATGCATATTAGATACTTTTTTTGGTTCACTGAGACAGAGTCTTGCTCTGTAGATCAAGCATTGAACTGACAGAGACCCTCCTGCCTCTGCCTCCTGAGTGCTGGGTTTATAGCCATGTGCTAGCATGACTTGCCTTAGAATATTTTATCAGTGCTTTAGTTATATTTGCAAGTATCATGTTTAATGTAGTTTTCTTCAATATCCAGCTACATTTTAAGGTGAAGTTCTTAAGCATTAAAGCAATATGTCAGATTATTAATCTGAAAAAAATACAGTTTATACACTAGTTTTCCTGTGTTCCCAGATTTTCTTCTCAGTCAAGATCTGCAGCTGGGGGTCCCCTCCACTGTGCTCCCCACTACACACACGACACTCCTGGGGTCTAGCACACAGTCATTTTGTTTCAAGTCATGGGTCTGCCTCCTGCTGGCCCAGAAGCTGGCATGCCTTTCCGCTGTCCTCAGAGCCTAGAGTCCTCACCTGCATCGTGGGACTGTCCCTTTGAGACAGGGTGAATTTCATGGTGTGTATAACATACAGGTGCCTGCGGGTGGTGCTGGGCTTCTAATAGCACAACTACTATCCATTGCTGCTATTTTGAAGCATGCTGTTCCAACAGGATCCCTGTGTTCTCTCCCTCTCTCTCTGCAGTGAACCCCTCTTTCGCCAACTGTGCGCTCTCCATTGGCTTCTGGAGGCCCTGACCATTGACCACACCCACCACATCATGAAGCCTGTGATCACCTGCTTCAATACCAAGTATGGCTCTGTAGCCCCTGGCCGGACCGTTAGCCAGCAGCAGCCCAGGGGCTGGGGAAGAGACTCATGTCCGTTGCTCCCCTCCCCTTGTTGCTTTGCTAAGCGGGTCATTTATGAGTTCTATGTGTTCTGTATGATCCCAACAGGGCTGGCAGCCATAAAATCCCATACCTCTCCCTCAAGTATCTCGTTCTTAGCTCTGCATCTAGCGACATCACATGGGGAGCCGGAAATCCAGCAGCTGCAAGGGGAGCATTTACACCCAGCAAGGGTCCAGCCACTTCCTTTTTGTTTTCTCACCTTTCTTTCCTCCTCCTACTGCTCCCTTTTATTCTTTGATTTCTTTTCTTGCTTCATTCTTTTCTAATTGTATGTATTTAGCACAGGGTCTACAGGATCTCACTACGAAGATTGGACACATAGTGATTCTCCTGTCTTCAGCCTCCCAAGTGCTGGGATTACAGGCAACATGCCATCATGCCCAGTCTCAACTGCCGTCTCAGTGTGGCCTGGGGGTGGGGTGGGCACAGCATACTGAGGATCAAACTCCAGCCGCTGCACTCTGCCTCAGCAGGCACCTTATTCCTCTGAGCTGTCTGGCCAGTCCTATTCTTTGCTTTCTGTTTGTTGTTTTTTCTATTTTATCTTGTTTTATTTGAGGGAGGTGTTTTGTTTTGTTTTGTTTGGGCTGTGTGGTGCTTTGATAGGTTGGTGAATATTTCTCCACTTGAATTCAAGAGAGTACTTGGAATTCAAGACCCTGGAACAGCACGGTGTGCCCAGCCAGAAGCTAAGAAAAACGTCAGGAGCACCATCACTAGATGAGAAGGCTTATGCGAACACTTTTAGGCCACCATCCCTGGAACTGATTGCACACTGAGTAAAGAACGTGGAACAGACATGCATGTAGAAACACGGCTGCTTCAGGAAATCAGGGGCCAGGATACACCTCAGTGGCACAAGACCTGCTTGTCAGGAACAATGTCCTGAGTGTGAGTCCCAGTACCAAAAAAAGGGGAAAAAAGGAAGTCAAACACCTGTGAGAATGAGATTTCTCCTGCTCCAAAAAGTGGGACAGAACTCTGACGTGAGGAATTGGATTTGCTCCATGAAAATCACAGGGTGAATTAAATGAAATAATTTCCCGCTCCCTCACCCATGCCAACCGTCCTCACCCAGAGCCCCCGAAACACTGCTACTGGGGTCCTGGCATAGCCCTGCCTTCCAGCTGAAGTCAATGTTTTTCCTTTCCCAAAATCTGAGTCTTAATTAATTCCTTCCTACAGAAGGCATTTAGCCATCCATCCCTGAAATTCCTCCCCGTATGCCCACTTCATCTCTCTTGCCGGGACCCAGATCAACTAGCTTCAAGTGTAATCATAAATGTAACTCATGCATCTACTGACAGATTAGCGACTTTAATTTATTTGGCGATTGGGTTGGGATGAATGTAAAACCGTAAGTTTCCTTCAATACAGTGATTTACAGCTATTTTTCAAGCAATAGTAATCTATTTCTTTCTTTTTTTTTTTTTTTTTTTGGATAATCTTATCTTTAGAACAAAAATCCTAAGCATAGAAGACATATATTTTTTGTAAGCGGAACTTCTGCAGCAAGCCACAAGGCTGGGAGTCCTAGGAAACCTGGGCTTCTCCCAGCTGCCTGCTCCCAGCCCCACATACACCCTACTTATTCCCAAAATATCTTTGTGGCTTCCAGAATTTATTTGAAAACCACAGCCTTAAAAATGCCCCATGCATTATGTATTTATATTTTAAGGAAAACTACTTGCAAGTCCAATTTACTCTAGTGAAAATTTTGCAAAAAATTCGCAAGTGCATAAAGCAGGGAAGTTTTTATTCCCTCTTTGAAATCCCCTCCTTAAAGAAAGCCCCTTTTAAAGCTTTAAGGCGTATCGCCTCAGATCTTTCTAATACCATCCCCTCATAAATATATGCAAATTTAAACAGGACTGGAACCATGGTCTGCGTATTGTTCTCTATGCGATTTTCCTCCTTTAACAATGACTCACAGGTATTTTTTCAGTGATGGCGCACACAAAGCTCCCACATTCTTTTAATATTGAACAGAACACACAGCAGGCTATTCTATTCTATGGCTAGAACATAATTCAGATAACCACTTTTCTATTGACAGACCCTAAGGTCATTCTCAAAATTTCGACACTGCAAGTAGCGGTGCATGGAATATACTTATACATATCTTTTTTTTTTTTTTTTTTTTTTTTTTTGCCCAGTTGCAGCTATTTCCCTTAACTGAAGTCTGAGAAATAGAAAGCATGAGGTCAAAGTACCATCTAATTTTTTTGCCACAGTTGATTGCATAGATCCTGTTGACTTCTAGTAGCCCTTCATCTCCCTGAGAAAGCCATCTGCAACACATTTCGCCTCTAAAATATGGGCTCTCAGAAACAACATGATACAGGCTTTAGACTGACAAGAGAAAAAAGATCTTCTTCATTTCCTGTGGTCAGTTTTATGAAATGTACATAGAACGTGACAAAAAAAATTATTAACTGCAATAACAACAACAATGAAAAATATAGTGGTCACACTAAGAGCACCAAATGTTCTACTGTGAATCTGTAAGGTATCACAAGATGTCTGTCTCCAGAATCAGAACCAGAACCACACCTGACAAAACTAGATAGAGAAGCTAGCAAGAAGATTCCCATAGGAAGTGAGGGTATTTTCAGTTGGGTTTGGTTTTGTTCTAGTGGAACATTTGAAGGTCAGTGTTACCGTGGTAATTGCTTTTTTTCTTGATAAGGGTCTCACTACATAGCTCAGACTATTAGTGCTCTTCCTGTCTCAGCCTCCCCAGCACAGGGATCAAACTCAGGTCTTTGTGGCTTGACAGGCAGGCACTTAGAATGTCAAGCTAGCTCCCCAGCCCACCATGATAAATGTTTAACAATCACTTCTCTGAGGGTTGGAGAGCCCTGACTTGTAACAGTGCAGACAGACATCCATGATGTAAAAACTGCCACCTCCCCACTGTCGCTGATTCCACATGTATCAACATGATGTTACTGAACTTAGAGGCAGGAAAAGGCATGGATCCATCCTTGATGCCAAGACCTGCCAGTTTTGGCATACCACCATCATGTAGGATCCATTTTTAAGCCACTATTCTCAGTAAGTTCCCTAGAAAGTATCTGAAAAGATCCTTTAAGTTAGTAAGAAAGCAGAAGAATGAATTCTTTTTAATATTCAATCCGTGTTTACAATGTTTTGCCCTTACACCACAGTATGAATTTCCCCAAACCTTCAAATATACTTTTTCAAATCTCACAGGGATTCCAGGAACTGAAAGCAAGAGTTTTGGCATCTGATGGCCCTAAATGAATCCAGGCCCTAGCACTTACTAGCTGTGTGATTCTGCCTGATGGTAACATTCTACTTCATCAAGTATGGAAAGCATTTAGTCTAATGTCTGGAAACACAGGGAGTGCTCACTGAAAGATACTTATGAAACACAGAAGTCATTCCATTACAGATTGGGAGATAGTACAGCAGTCTAAGTGCCTACCTGGCAAGGGTAAGGACCTGAGCTCAATGCCCAAGTACTATATGCTGTGCTGGACCTTGAAACCTCAGGTGTGTACCATGCCTATAAGCCCAGCACAGGAGAGGCTGAAACAGTAGAATCACTAAGGAGTCTGAACTATGTAGTGAGACCCTGTATCAAATAAGTTCTTTTAGTGAGACCATGTATCAAACAAGTTCTTTAAAAAAAAAAAATCCCTGTGACTATCAATGCCTTTGAGATTTCAGGGTAGAAGCTGGATGTGGTGGTGCACACCTGTAATCCCAGCACTGTAATTCCCAGCTGAGGCAGGAGAATCACTGGAAGTTCAAGACCAACCTGGGCCTCATAGTGAATTTAAAGCCAGCCCAAACTACATAGCAAAACCCTATCTCAAAAAGCTAGGGAAGGATTTCAGGCTAGAAAAGAAACTTTAGAGCAGAATTTTACCAACAGGTAAGATCTGTGTCCCTTCTGATTAGAAAGACAAGGATCTAAGGCTACCCAAGTCAACCAAAACCTAAGTACAAAGAGAAAGAATCCAGGAAGTGATCTCAAGAAGGAAAAACTGAATTTCCAGTTCCTCTGACTGTGCTTCTTTGAGTTTCTACCATCAAGCAGTTGGCCTCTTCTGCTGTTGACACACTTTGGCACTTAAATGCTGGACCCTGACACCTGTGTGCACTTTCTTATCCCAGATGACCTGTGGCTCCCAAAAGGCTCCATTTTCATCAGGCATAATGACAGCAATTGATCTGGTCCATCTCCTGATAGATTTTACAGTGAGGAAGTGGAGATGGTTCAATACCTTGATGTGAACTTTCTATAGCAGCCAGATGCCACACGTGGCAGCTAGAGTTTGAGGGCAGGAGAATGATCTGCTGGTTGCAGGAAGAGCTCCTATTCAGATGGCCCAGAGGATTATGGGTGCATGGACAGATGACACATTGTGAATTGCTCCTGAATCTCAGATTTACTTAGGAAAAAAAAACAAAAACACTTCCCACCTTCCTTCTCCCCTTTAACCATGTGGCAATTCATATATATTGTCATTCCCTGGCATCTTTGTTCTTGCTCTTAACAAGAGAGTCTATTTCAAATGACAGAATGGACCAGGTTCAAAACAAAAGGAGAAACTGAGCCAGTCCTCTTCCTTGAGAGACAGAAGCTCCTAGTTGTTTTTTTTTTATTTATTTTTATTTTATTAAAATACAAATGTCAATCAGACAGTTTCAAAACACCTTAACCATACAGAGTCGATGAATTAATACATAGCAAACTGTTTTCATAACATTTTGGTATTGTGCAAGGTGCATACGTGATATTATATTTACAGGTTTTTTTATAGGTGTAATTATATCAAAAATTCAATAATTAT